>VMBQ01003844.1:36902-94200 GCA_007657795.1 Dreissena rostriformis
TTCTGTACAGAAATCAGAGTTGTAAGAAGGCACGCAGATTTCTTCTGCCCACATTGTCAGGACCGTGAATGTTGAATTACAAGGTTGTGGCCCATTCATGGTGGCGAAAAAATGTTGTAAACACAACAGTTGTTGGCTAGATCATTGTCCATAATTATGATTCTATGATGACTTGTAAATTCAATTTGTAAACATTCCATTTATTAGATATGAATTGAAGTTGATGTTATCTGTTTCACTACCCAATGTTATTGTGACATAAAAAAATAATTTATTTTGAACCAAGATTGTTTTAATAATGTTATATAATGTTATAAAGATTAAATATTTAATGATGTTATTACATATTTACATATTGTATATTATGAAAGATGTTCAATTGATATAATTGTTTAAATGTCCACTGTTAATAATATTAAATACAATGAAATTGTTTACTTTAAAAACAATGGAGTTGATTATCATTTGTTTAAAACTTCAATCAGTACTCACAGTTCGCTTCTATGCTAATGGCAATCACAAGAGAATGTAACCTCATTAGTAATGTCTTTGTTAAGAGTGTTTACAGCATGCAACTCTCTAAATTGGTTCAGCCAATCAAAAACCACGAAACAACCGGAACCTTAGTTTTAAGCTGGCAGTTTGACACTATCAACACAATCACTTTTTTTGATGTTTAAAGACGATAAACATTTGGAAAAAAGCAACAAATCTTAAAGAAGAAAGGTTAATAATTATTTTCATAATGATTCATGGTCATATATTTATAAAATATTTGAGATGCAACATCTTTATTAAAATTACCCACGACTTAACCGGCATATAGCATAATTTGCCATTTAGTCAACCATTGCTGTTCGCGGAACCGAACTTAGTGGGTTTTTTCACATTGATTCCAAATCTGATTTTAAGATTCAACTCCAATCCGCATAGACGCACTAAATTAAGCTTATTTAAGCCTGAGCCCTGTAAACCTCAATTGGCTGCAGTTGAAAGAACGTTAAACAATCCACAATTCTCTCATGTTCAGTTAAGTCAGTATGATTTATTCGAGTATAAAATGTTCTATACACATCACAATATAGACACTACTATGTAAAGTCAGCATGTACGTTTGGACAGTCGGACAGGTGGATGGACGGCTACAATACTAACCGTAGGCAGATAACATTGCATATGACAATGGAAAGTAAATACAATATATATATATATATATTCGTTGTATCCGAAATGATGTTGCTGTCCTACTGTTGATTCTATTCAATATATGATTTATGGAAATGATTCAACACAAAAGCAAGTTCTTGGCAAATTATAACAGCAATTAAAATAACACATTTAATTTCCCACCATAAAATTTCGAAACGATCAACCACAACGCCAGATAAGCAAAGCTTAAACGTTTGAAAACATGGAAAAAATATTGAATTTTATAAGAAACATATTTCTCAAATTTATAATAAACAAAATACTGCATATGCACAAATAATCATGTCCGTTGCAAAATAAAAATATCATTCTATACAGACCGACAAACAGCGATACATTGAGCTTTATGTCTTACTTATTTCTTACAACGGTTTACATATAATAAGCATAAGTAGTTTATTTCGGGTAGAACTGAATCATGCATACATTAACGCAACTATAGAGGTTGGTGGTACTTTTATAAAAAATATATTAAATAACATGTCAAGGCGTAACACGATTACGATCATGATGAACTTTAAAATTAATGTTCCGTTTAGTTCATTCAATGCGGTTCATGTTGTAAAATACGTTTATACATATGTGGTGACTTAATGTTGTCGCCACTAAGTGTGAACATAGACACACTTTCGGTTTTATTACTATCTCTATAATTTAAAGTTTCTATAGATAATATCAATATCAATTGGACATGCTCTTCTTTGATTGCAGTATGATGCTATTGGATTTTAAAGCGAGTTTCTACTTCATTACCTGTATAGGTTACGTTGACATAAATTATACGCATGATCAATATTAATATTAAAATGACATTTCTTCTATTTTTGTTTAAACATCGAAAGATGTAGAAAACAAAAATGCGATTACAGATATCATGCAATAACGAATATATGGAACATTGATTTAATAACTGAACGGGTTGTTCGTTGTGCACTTATGTATTGAGTCAGGTATCGTACACATTGTTCTATTAAACAGGAATAGAAGGACAACGTTTCACTCCAAAACAGGAACAAGTCAACACAAAATGCGTGTTTAAGTGTGTAGAAATGATAAGGCTCATATTAATATTCATGTTTAATGATTATCTCGTATTGCTTAATTATAAGTGATGTTGAAGTAGCAGGCGTTTGATATGTCCAGTATATATTTTCAGTACTAAAGCAGTTCGTGGACATTTAAAGCCATCAGAGTTGCGGACAGGTTAATATCAAACAAGACAATATAAGTTTAAAGACAACATAAATACATCATGTAAAATAGACTGTAGTTCTTGGTTTTATGGGACTTTGCGTTTTCATACTTAATTTACTGTAATAACCCGGGAAGGCATAGACTACGGGTGACTGACAATGAATCACGGAATATGCTTTTCTAGAACAAATAATTAAATAGATCCAAGACGCTTTAATAATGTCCTTAATTGCAATTAAAACAAATGGTATCAAGTGTCTTTAATTATTTCGGACTGTCTTCAGGCAGCTTTCAAATATTAGACAGTTCATTGAGGAAATACCCATAAATAGCACATAAATAACTCATTATGTAATATATCAGTCAACTAATGTACGTACCCTCAACATATGAATTACTTTTTTGGCAGGTTTATTCAAAGTTATTTGACATCTGTATTTTTTTATTTACTTATTTATTTATTTATTATTTATTTATTTATTTTATTTTATTTATTCATTTATTTATTTATTTATGTATTATTTATTTATTTATTTATTTATTTATTTATTTATTTATTTATTAATTTATTTATAATTGTTAACCATCAAATATAATCTCGTAACATCGTAAATTGTTGAACAACGCTAACCACATAAACAAGAACACAGTTGCTTGCATTTGGCACTCAGCGTAATCGTGTTTGTGTATTTCCGATATTATTTAAATAAAATGGACAACTCAACTATCTTATCCACCAATTGTACATCTAATGAGCATTTGAAAGTATAAATAGTTTTTGTTGATTGCGGAGATATAATACATAATTCATATTTGCTCAGATATAAAAAAACTACGTTATTAACGAGTAATTATTCAATTTAATTATATATCGTCTGCCTCACAAAGTATAACAGTATCTATAAAATAAATAAATTTGCAATCAAATAAAAGTAAACTTACGTTTCCAAAGGTAAACTCCAAAATGCAAAATATGTTTAAAATCAGCCAAATAAGTGAGGCACACATGCTGTCAGCCGCTGAAGTTGTAATGGTAACCAATTCTTCGAGCGCCTTGGATCTGTCAGAATAAAACTATTGCAGTGTCCCATGCCATTATAACGACATTCTCTCCGCCTTTCTCATTTTACTACCTACCAATAAACTACCTTCATTTAAAAACGTTCACAATAAACGTAAGCTCGCTCGAAGTGTAAGAGGAGTATGTAACACATCCACCAATGCTTGGTTTAACACTCTTTACTGATATAAGTTTACATTAATATCGACAAACTAGTAAACTTATGGTCCTGCTCATAGAAAAATATTTGTATTGGAACAGTTGCAAAACAACATTGAATTATTAAGGATTAATTATTATTGACACTCGCTCATAACTCCATCAAATGCAGAAACTATACGTACAGATTGAACAATAACGCTATCGGGATATGTTTCAAATGATGAAATAAGCAAACAGTCGTATTTGCTTTCATCGTCTTAATACCATTATTTAACTACTTCTCAAAGAAAACCACCCTATATCAAATCGTCAGCATTAATAGTTTAACTTTTTTTAATTCACAAAACGAGATAATGACATTTATCATTTACATTATTATTATGTTTAGGTGGTGGTGGTGGTGGTGGTGGGGGTTGTGGTGGTGGTGATGGTGGTTGTGGTCGTGGTGGTGGTGGTGGTGGTAGTGGTGGTGGTGGTGGTGGTGGTGGTGTCGGTGGTGGTGGTGGTGGTTGTGGTGGTGGTGGTTACAAGCTTTACTGTTATATGTCTGTTACATGTATTGCGTTAATTATTAATTATTCGATTTCAGTACCAGATCAGTATGCATCCCAGCTTATCAATAATGTACGGCAAGATCGATAACCGATTACGTCTGCCGATCTAGGGAAGCGATGTGAATTTGTATCGCTTCACTAGCTGTAATAATCGACATATGAACTGCTTGACGAATACTTAAAATTTCTTGGACTGTGTAATGGAGAAATATTGATTTAATATAAATTAGACATAATAACAAAAACAAAACAATACCATTACATCGGACAGTGCTAATTAGTAAATATTTATATTGTTTAGTTACTGTCACTGGTGGGAATACATGCACTATTGAGGCGTGTAATTAGACTCATGTCAAATTAGTTTGCATTGGGAACAATGATATACCTTATAAAGTAATCAGACAATTACAATGTATTGCCACTGTGATACAAATGACGAATATGTATTGAAAATCAATATGAAACGCGGTTTTAAATACAAGTAATTTTAATTGAGATGCGATGACTTGAAGTATATTTCCACTGAAGTGGTTCTTGAGGTTTAGCATGCTTTGTGCCGGTTAACACCTCTTATGACGTCATTGACCGTCCCAAGGCGAATATCCCGGCTTTTATTATTGTGTTTGTTTAATATCGTGTTGTATGTGTATCGGCACTATCCTTAATGTTGTGACATCATAAACAAATAAATAACATTGAAACTCAAGTTGCATCGGTAGGAGGTAAGTTTTTATGGCAAGTGAATATGCGATGTACATAGACAAATATATATAGTTATTTTCAAAACAAACTCGATGATGATGTTTACCTAGAATTCTCGACCATGTGGCCTTTATTCGTATCTTTCACCGCTTGGTTCTGAAGGCGACGTACAAAAACATTAAAGAACGATAATTAATAGTGTCCGAAATTATTTCACCACAACTGTATACACATAATTTACTTAATTGAAATGCAAATACTTTCCGGTATACAATTGGTTGGTCGATGAAAGGTTCATTGGACAATTTATGAAACAGACTTATTATTTATAAACACATTGATAATTGGCAATGACCCTTATTTAACAGAATACTTTTGTAATTAACTACCTTTACATATAAATGTTCCACCTACAAAATGNTCATGCCTATGTGTCTTTTTTGCATCAATTTGATATGTTAAAAAATCTGTACATATATTTATTTGCTTTTCATGACCCTGGCTACTTTTACAACAACTTTATCGGATCTTGGAAAACCGGCTGAAAATCCATAGAATATATTGCAATAATAATATCAGTTAATAATTAATAACAATTTCGTTTTGCCAGTGATTGTCATATTTTTGTACCGATTTACTTTACAAATTAAAAAATTTGTGTTTTGTTTTAAATAGCTGACTTATACAACCATTATAATAGTAAGTTGACAAAAAAAATCCCTTCTTGATACCGCTTAAGCTTAGCTCATTCTTCCTACATGTTGTGCACACAATTTGCTTAATCCTACGGTATTACCTATTGTTTCCTTGATAGGCACAGCTGACATGATCTCGGGTTGCTCCGACATTATCCATTTGACCATTGGCACATTTTATTGTGCGGGTGCAGTCGAGCGAATAAATCACGAAACAAATTACTTAAACTATTTCGAAAACAGAAATTAAAGCTACCAACAGCAAGTTGCAATATCGTCTGAATCTCACTGGTTTAACTTGCACCTATTAAAAAGAAATTTGCCTTTCATAAAAACTGCTTTTCGAATCAGCGCGTGTATAATCTAGATCACTTATAATATAAGAATCCTCGACATATTAGGCTACATAATTACGTACCATTATTTTATTTACATGCAATGCTCACTATGTATACATATTGGTGTTACTTTTTCCTACATTCTCGAAGTCAATATCTCTATATATATTCATTCTGAATAACCCCACTCTCGCTGTATAATATTCAAATCAAATTATTTATCGTCGGTATGAGATAACGTGTATATAACATAAGCTATGTATAGCTTTTGACCGACCTAACAAACGGTAGCAAATTGCAACACATAATTAATACATGGCATACATAAAAAAAAGTTATTATAATAAAGCACAATAAAATCACAATTAAAGCAGTATACATTAAAATGTGAGCGGAAATATAATGTCAGTACTATACATTCAAAATTAAGGGCTGTGTGAAAGTTGCTGATCTTGACCCAAGGAGGGGGCCTATTCTGCAATGAAAAGAAAAGGTGTAACAAATGCTGACAGAGAAAAAGGAACAAAAAGTGCCACAGGATAAAAGGGCTAAAAGGAAATTATCACGTAAATCAGAATTGAAGGGAACTGATCAGCAAATTTCACACAACAAAAGCAACAAAACACAATACTGATGAGCGAAAAAATACAATATCACTATATAAGCAAAATAATACAATACTAATGCTGAAATGATTATCCCGCATGTGTAACTAGCACTGTTTCAGAGCTTCAAAAGGCGAATGATGAACAAAGAAGTATTGATTATTTAAATACAAATATTATGTGCTGTTCTTGCTAAATTATATAAAGTCACAATATTGTACTAAATATTGTACTTTGTTATATTGCCCTTAATGTATATGTTATATACTTGGGTGAAAATAAACGTTCTGTTGTGTTCTGTTCTACATGGTACATGATATTGGAATCTAGCAGTTGTTGTCCAAAAAAAAATGATCGACCTTTATTCGAAGTAAAATCATTAATATGAATACATTTTTTGCTCAAAAGCCACCACTTTGGCATTTTATCGAATAAGTCGGTTACAAGTGGGTATGGTGACGTCGTAACAAGGCCATTTTGAACCNGAGTTGTACAAAAGGCTCATACATCACAGTGATAAACATATAATGTATACATTACAGGGACAGAGATGCAGCTTAACGCTACCACGTTTGGTCCGTACACTACCCTAGCACAGGCAGTAATTCTGAGGCCAATACGCTACCACGTTTAGTCCGTACTCTACCCTAGCACAGGCAGTAATTCTGTACCACGTTTGGGCCGTACACAACCCTAGCACAGGTAGTAATTCTGATGTCAATAACTCGATAATTGTAAACAAAAAAGCACCCACACCCTGTTGAATAAGATCCGGATTCTTTAACATTTATGAACATTGTTCAAAGTTCGATGTCTTTAGTTATGAACTTCTATATATGAATGTGAAAATACACGTATTTATTTGCGAATTAATGCAGTATGTTTCAAATGAATGCACCGGCTGCAACGAATCGGGATACTACGAAATGACGAGACATCACAACTTAAATTTAATAAAACAATATCAAAGGAAATGCACAAATGTCGATTATTACCCCGTTCAAAATCACCCTGTGCCCCTTTTTATCACATACAATACCTTGTTTTTCGTGGTGCAAAAAAAAAACATTGCGGATAAAGACTACAATTTGACCGTTTTCATTGGCTGCATAGTTCTTCTTTTCTTAATCTACTGCTGGCCACACACAATTAATAGTTAATATAAATTGTACACATAAATACAATATAAATTTCACTGATAACTTGTGAATTAAAATATATTATGATAATCTACGGAACACAGCAATTATCCCAAAGATATATTTATTTTATTTACAATATGTTACAAAAAGATTCAAAACTTCCAATTTCATGTGTATTCAATAAAACTTGTACAAAAAAGTGACAAATTTTCAAAACGGACTATTTTTGGTATATCATGTGGATCGTTTCCCCTTTGACTGGGGCAGTGACAAGCGGACATCGAACAATATTCTCGTAAAAATATATAAATTGTGATACCCTGCACATTAAAATTACACGGTAATTCTTCTGGAGTGCATCCCCATCAGTCCGTTATTGAGATGAAAGGTCGGTTTGCATTTATAGACGAGTACCCACTTTCAGGCGAAACAAAAGTATTGCTAACATTCTGTGTATGTCCAGTCGGCTCTATAGTAAGTGTCAGAGCTTTTTTATCTCCATATTTTTTTACCTCTACATGTTTTAACTCTCCACTATCGGTAACGGGTGAACATTCCCTAGAAGATAGACTGTTGAAACTTGGAGAGGTCGGGGAAAGAGACTGTGATGTACCGCTGTTTGCGACAAATGATGAACTGGTCTGACTTCTGCTATATCCACTGTCACTTTGACCAGAAATGCCGGCTGAATTACCTCCACTTGAAGAGCCTGTATAGGAACCAGATCTAAACAAACAGTCATTGCAATCAGATGGACTTGACAAACTGGCATTGGTTGGTGGCGATTCACATCCAGAGTACATGAAACCATCTTCACGCATAGGATGAATCAAATTATAAGCCTCACAATGTGATGCATTACCATGTTGATCTGTGTCATGACTGTTCCAATTTTGGTCAATAAACTGCAAATCTTCAGCTGTATTTGCATATGTTTGATTGTCTGCTACAATAGTTGCTTGTTCATTCTCTGTTTCCCACGCATTCATAGGCATATTGGTCATCGCAATATCATGGTCAGAATCCTTCCTTTCAACCTGGTTTAGAATCCGATCATCTATGGTCGCTGGTTGTGGATTATGTTGCTGAACCTCGTTGTGAATGTATGCTTCTGCTCTCAAAGCATAGTCCATATTCGCATTGCGAGGATAGTCTTTGGAATTTTCATCATATTCAAACACAGCATCAGAGGTTGGACTTACTTCTTGATGTGGTCCTATGAAGTCCATAGGAGTAGAAGGCGCACTTTCCTCCAGTAGAGGCCTTTCAGAATTTCTTCTATTGTCATCGTCGAATTTCGCCTGTGCCTTGACCATAGTTTCTCGCCTAGGTTTTGGGAGTTTGTTTTGCAGACGACACCAGAAATTCTTCTGTTTTCTCTGCGAATCTTTTTCAGTTGGAACCTTAACTTTTGGGAGACGTTTCCAGAAGCATATATCATTACTGACCGACTTAATCTCAATACCATTCATAACTGCACCATCGGTCTCCAATGGTCCTTCCTCGATAGACGAGATAACGTGCTGCGGTTCAAGGTCCTCTATTTCCAAACAGAGAATATCTTTTCCATACTCCATCAAGGTTGTGAGGAATCTCAAAGCCCACTTATCATGAAGCAGATTCTCAGTGTACAGAAAATGCACGGCTGCGCTCTGCTCGAACTTGGCTGACGTTTCGCTAATGCACTCTGAAATGATTAAGATAATGAAAGATTCCTGCTATAACTTATTCTCATATATCCGCTGATCAATAGTTCTGGCTCTTGAACTGTCAACAAGTATTCATAATAATTGCAGGATCTACCTAGAAAGTGGTTCCAATTAATAATAATCTCCATCGAGCAGTGAAATCTGTGATCTTCCTGTATAAATAGTTAACTCAAGATTATTACAGGGATGGAACTAAAAGTTACTTCTTATTTTGAAAGATTACAATGATTATCAAATCATTGCAACTGGAAGTCACTCCTTGAATATATCATGCCAATATTTGACTGATGAGTACAACAGGAAATCAACTGGAAGTCACTAAAAACTAGTATTGTGAAAGGTATAATATACTTATCAATGGTCATGAAATCATGATTTATCAAGGACAAAATCAGAAGTTACTTTTAAGGCCCTATGAAGGTGACGATCCGTAATTATTTACCGATTTTTAAATATTTGTTTCATATTTTATTTATAAAGGTTATCAAAAAACAATAAATCTATATATGCTATTGGACATTACCATAAAAAAAAATGAGCAAAACAACTTGTTTTGAGCTCAAAATACAGTGTCCTCCGAGTCAATTGTGTTTACAAACAATCAGTTTATTTACATCGCNAGAAAATGCAAAACCGATTTTAAAATGCGCTATGAAGTTTTTATTCATTAAATTGAATTATAAAGCCCATGCTTTCTTCAAGGAATATACCAATAAACTGCATTTTAAATAAGCTTTTCAAAGATGTAAAAATCGTTATACAGTACAATCAGATGACAATTAAATCCTAGAGTGAAGTCGGAGACATCAAACGCTTTTTAACGGATCATATTTTGAAATAGATTTGGAGGGTAATTTAATCGAGAAAACACGTCACTACCTATTTTTTCTATGATAAATATAAGTGTTTTGATAATACTTCGGTCAGGGCACATGAAAGATTGGTCAGGGCTAGTAGGTTCTGCATTTACTATATATATATATAAATGCTATTGGACATTACCATAAAACAAATGACCGATACAACTGGTTTTGAGCTCAAAATACTCCGAGTCACTTGTGTTTACAAACATTCAGTTTATTAACATCCCTGTTTACTCGGGAAAGTGAAAGTGACTCAGGTCACCAAAAATATATCGTTGATTTTCAACGTTTTCCGGTATCACTCACAAAGAAGGTCTCTTCTAAATGGTTAAAATGTTTGTAGTGATCTAATAAGTTACTTTCTGCTGGTACGAAGTTGTTTAAAGTAGAATTACAATTGAATTTTCTTTAGCATACGTCACCGCTTTGAGGTTACATACCACGTTAGTTGCAAAGTTGTAAACATTTCTTCCAATTATTAAACGGGTATATCTTCTATAAGTCTTGACAACGTTGCACCTAAGCTGTGTTATAAGCATTTTTTATGCAAGAGTAACTAAAATCCGATAAAAAATAGACCAGTTTATATGCATAAAAATTGGATTTGTCACCTGTATAGGGCCTTTAAAGCCCTTAAGCCCTGATCTCTTTTAACTACTTAAAGACAATGCTCCACATTGGACAGCAGCAAAGAAGACAATTATTTGTAACTGAAGCACAATAAAACGTTACAGCTTATCACGGATTACACTGGTAACTCAATGGAGATAATCAGAGGGGACCAAAATATCACAAAGTGAGTATGAAACTGTCTTTGCAATTTGTGTCTTTATCTGTTACAATATTTTCACATTCTTAAATAAACTTCCTTACACTATAGCCTGTTCCTTGTTTGATAAACCATATCAAAGTCTCTTACCTGTTCCAAATTCAATGTCAGCAGATATAAACACATCGTAGTGTTTATCCACAAGCTCCTGCTTGATCTTCGCCGCCTTTTCGCCGTCATCATCAGCATGGTAAAGAAACACGTGGTATTCATACTTTTCCACTGAAAACAATCAACACATTTAAGGTACATTATGTGTTGGTAAATAACAGTACATTAATAGCTAAAGCAGACAAAATTGACAAGAGGGCCCTTATGTGCTCAACTAATTTCATAGACATCATATGTTGAATAATTGACCTGGTAGAAGGTACCAGCTTAGTTACAGAACAATATGATGGACCTAAATGAACAATGTATTTGTCCAAAGTGTATGGATGCCCCCTAATTCAACTTTTGTCACAAATCTCCGCTTTTGTCAAACACAATATGTTTATGGCCAAAATTGACTTATACACCTATAAGTGTGACCTTGATCTTTCAGGTAATGTGACAGGTGATACACACAACACTCAGTTTCCTTACGAAAGTCATTTGTAATCAGTTGTCTCAAAAGTGAATGATGAATGAACAAGAGATGTGTTTGTCAGAAACACAATGCCCCCTACTGCGCCGCTTTGAAATAAAATATATATTAAAATATATCATTTGGCAGGTATAGAAATTATCTCCCTTTAAAGCTTATTACTTCCCTTGGATTTTGTTTTTTGACCTTTGACCTTGAAAGATGACCTTGACCTTGATCTTTCACCAATCAAAATGTGCAGCTCCATGAGATACACATGCATGCCAAATATCAAGTTGCTATCTTCAATATTGCAAAAGTAATGACCAATGTTAAAGTTTTCGGACGGACGGACAGACAGACTGACGGACAGTTCAACTGCTATATGCCACCCTACCGTGGGCATAAATATGTACAACCTGGACAAGTTGGTTCATTGCCTAATCCGACCTTTCACCAATTCTCGTTATTAGTTGTACAGTAAGTATCTTAATATAGCCTGATAAATTACAAAGAAACAGCCCAATCAAACTGTTTTAAAGCAAAATTTGATCTTTAAAGTGAGACATTGGCCTTCGAGATCGGAAGACGAGTTAAACACCCGACTAATCTTATGATTAATAGCATTTGTGCATCAAAGTTATTTTAAAATCGATCAAAATGTGGCGACGTTATGGCTGGGGCAAGACTTTTCAAGCTGTTTTATTGCAATATTTTACGTTTAACCTCTAAGAGTGACCTTGTCTTTTGAGGTAGGGATTATACCATTTTTAAACACATAGTGCCGTCTGCTAATGGTTGCCATTTGTAGAAAGTAATCTTAAAATATAATGGTTCACAATTTGATCTTGAACACTTAAGTGTGACCTTGACCTTTGACTTCAGCCTCTAGAGTGGTAAAGAGGTTTTTCTAATATTAGACCTAGTGAAATAAAGTTTGGATGCACGTAACCCAGTTTTGAACCCGGATTTGATTCTGACTTTGTTTAATCAATATTGAGTAATTAATGCGGTATCTGCAATGGTAATAAGTTTTTTTTAAAGATTTGGCCAGTTAACCTTTTGCTTGCATGCACATGACCTAGATTCAAATTCGGCCTAGATATTGTAAAGTAAACATTTCAACCAGGTTTCATCAAGATGGACCCTCTAGAGTGTTTACAAAATGTAGTTTCTTTTAAGATTTGAATAGGTGACCTAGTTTTCGGACGCATGTGACCCAAATTAAAACTCGGTCTAGATAGTGTCCAAATACATATTCTGACCAAGTTTCATAAAGATTGAGTCATAAAAGTGGCCTCTATATTGGTGAGAAGATTTGTCTAAGATTTGACCTGACCTAGTTTTTAAACTCAAATGACCGGGATTCAAACTTGGCCTATATATTGTCCAGATCAATATTCTGAAAAAGTGTCATCAAGATTGGATGAAAAATATGGCCTTCAGAGGGGTAAAAAGCTCAAGGTTGACCACACTAACCGGACACCAGACACAGCACGACGACAAACGCAAGACATAGGGTGATCACAATAGCTGAACTTGAGCCCTTTGTGCTCATGAGAGATAAAACACCATTGCAAACCTTACATTTGTTTCACCTTTGTCAAAAAAGGTGTTCACTTCCGTGGGTGATCAATTGTGTAAACCCTTTGAAAAGAATACATTTTCCTTTGACAGAAAAACTAATTGTTGCTTTAAGGTAAAGATATTTATAAAATCTTTAATGATTATCTAGAAATCTTTGCCAAAATGGAATTTTTTGTTATTGTTTTACATGTGAAACAAACAATGATATACATGTTATATTTGATTTATAATTGAGAATAAAATGTCAAACATAAACAACAGTTTTAAACACAATAGCGAAAAACTTTAAACCGTCAAGGACAATCTTGTTAAAAGTCTCACCATCCAAAACCTTGCGACGACAGCAGAGGCAGTGCACATAGACAAACAGCTTCACCTGTGGCCCGTAGCACCTGTACATACAGAGGCCTGACAGGAATGCGGTCACGAATATTCCCACAACTATGGAAACCGCCATCACTATCTTCATTGTGGGTGACTCTGGTCCATCTGGAATAGAGATTGTTATTATTAGCATAAGAAAACACATGAATCATGCTTATAGTGTTGTTAAGGCCTTTACATTCTCTTTTAATTGAAGTTACATTTAATATCAGCATGAGTCAACAAAAGCCTCAGGCGTTTAGTGTTGTTAAGGCCTTTAAATCCTCTTTCACTTGAAGTAACATGTTATTTAAAAAATCATTAATACGTGTTGTCTGTTAAAAAGTAGCAAACATCATTAATAATTTGAATGATAACTGAAACTTAGTATTAGGTGGATTATAGAGCATAAAAAAGATTCTTGCACATCTTTACTTCATGGTGATAACACATTATATGTTTCAATTTTATCACTCAAATCCGACAGAGAGAATGACTCCAATATTCGCCCTCCCTCTGGGCGAGGGGGCGGGAATAACACTCCGGCCAGCAGCAATACCTTTCTTTGTTATCCTCACCATCCTGTCAGTCTGCCCTTGATCAAACTGGTCATTCACGATAGTACATATGAAAGTGCGGTTGGTATCGATTGGCTCCACTTTCTCTATTGTAAGAGTCACTCCCAGTGTCGTCTTGTCTTCGCTGCATATCAAAGATATGGGATTAAAACATAAGTTGATTTTATTATTGCCAATCCATATACTTGTGTAGTGCCTAATACCACCATTTTCCCAAGTCTTCCATCCCATTCAAATTAGCATTATAAAGACAGCGGTTATTATGTTGGTTTTCTTGTTCAATACATTTTATTTCATTAATAACACTGACAATGTTCGTATTGATGCAGAATGTTTTTATTCTGAAAGTTTCATTTCATATTAAATCCTGTTTTTTTCTGTTCGACTCCCTAAAATGTTAACACGGGGGAAATGTGTCTATCACATTTTGGATATACATTAAATGGTCAGTTAAAGGTCTCTCAAAAACATCAAGTGCTTTAAAATCAATATTTATTATAGTATATTCTAACCTTTCATTTGTCACAAGATGGTATCTGTCGCTGACATCTGAAGCAGTTTTGTCAATAGTGTCCACTGACCACCTGACAATCCGTACGTCATTGTGCTTGTAGCATCCGAAATCGCCAGTGCAATACAAGCTGATATTGCCGCCATAGTCGTCTATCGTTTGGTTTTGTGGGAAAGGCTCAATGAGTATTGGTCCCTTCGCTCGTGTGGAACAATCTGCACATATAATAACATTGTATTGGGGGATATCAACTCATGTGACTTATAGTGACTATGAATAATAGATAGATGGCACGTTTTGGGCTACTAAAAACAGACACATTGAACACTATACTGACAATACACAGTTTTCCCTGCTGATAATAATTAATACTGATGCTATTATACATCATGAAATACACTAACAATATATACTTTGTTGACTTATTGCAAACACTTTACACTACTGATAATGCACATTGGACTACTCACAGTACAAAAATCTTTGAGCTATATGAACATGAAAGCTCTGTTTACCCATATTTATATTGGTAGTAAGAATCAGTATTTTATACTGAGGTCAAAGTTAATGTCCTGAAGTCAGAAGTTAGATCCATGCCTGAGGAAAGTACAAGAGATTGTACAGGTATGAGCCGTCTTACAGTATGTGGACAAAGAGACAATATGCCACAAGGCTTTGACACTTATTGAGCGTTCTGTGAAAACTGGGCTTAATGCACATATGATAAGTTTTATCCAGTCCGCAAAGGCTAATCAATTTATATAAGATACATCATTTACAGAAACGTTCCAGAAAAGCGGACAGTGTAACCCCTAATTAGTCTATTTACACTGCAAATGCTGATTTGGCTTTACACTAAAAAGCACATACATTGAGCCCAGTTTTCCCAAAATAAGGAACAATTCATTATCAAGCTTTGCCACTTAAAATTAGAAATACTCGAAACACATATCGGAACAGTGTTACTCAGACCAAATGATCCACCGACAAGCAATTCACTTACAAACCAAATCAATCAAAATTTAACATTTTAACATAATTGAGCTGAAATGAAAATTCAACCAACTTACGAGAGACATACAGCCGTACAGTGTGATTCAATACGACTGATCCATCAACAATCAAGTCACACCGGAACTTTGTGTTCTGGAAATCCAAGGCGTGATATATCCTCAGCACCTGAAGTGGTTTGCTTAAATAAGAAAACTATACACAAAAGCGATTGGTAATCAAAAAAAGCAATACCAATGTGGGGACTTCCGAAGGGCACTGTTAGTTAGTTAATTTGTGTATTGAGATTATATTTGTCGTCTCATTATGAATGGTCTTGCTTTAAACAAGTTAGGTAAATTAAATTGTTTGGTAAATACAAGTTGATAACCTTTTACCGGCACATTTTTGGCTTTTAAGTTTGGCATCTAATTGCATGAACCAGGCTGTCAATATAATGTAAGAACCAGTGTTAAGCGTGGCGAAAGAAAAAGTGAACCGGTGTCCGCCTTGTAAATAAATGTAGGAACCAATGTCCGCCTTGTTTATAAATGTAGATACCAATGTCCGCCTCTGTAAAAATTAGCATATGAGCTATTGTCCCTAGGAACCAGTGTCGCTCGTGGGAATTCCCATCATTTAAACAAGCACATCGTTTTTTTCTTCTGATAAACAATTGTGTTACTATTGTTGAACTCATACGAAATTCAACAACTGATTTGTTTTTAATTGTTTAATATAAAGGTTATTTATGGTGAAAAAGATCTTTAGGGGAAAATCCAATGACAGGGGGAGGGAAATTATGTCTAAGAGTAAAGGCTGATATACAGCAGGTCTCAAGAAGGGAATAAGCCCTGCCATAGATCAAGCACTGTTTAATCTACTTGATCAAAATACCCAATTATACATGCATTTGGAGTAAATCAAGAACAGTCACAGCGTCACAGACAATGGTAGTTGTTTTTTTTGCTTACATCTTGGCTTACAATTTGGTCACGAGTCAATAACGATCGTTATCGATAAAGGCGCATGCCATCTTTTGCTCTTGCAAAAGGAAATGCAGCGCTTCAAAACAGTGACACAGGGCAGCGCCGCACAAAATAAATAAGTCATATGACATTAACTGAATAAACATGTACTAAAAATAGCCATAGCATAACCCTTAACTTTATTGGACGGGTTGTTACCCAATCCATTCAGCTGCAGAGATATGATAAGTATACCTACCTGATCATCCTCTTCTGTGTTGGGTTGTTCTGTGCCTGAGGAGTCAGGGGGGTAGGGTTCCCAGGCCGCGGACGCGTTCAGAATATGCCACTGAATGGAGTGGAAGCCACTGGCGCAGCAGAGCAATGGTTTGGACGCCCCATAGTTGATGTACTCAGCCACATTCAGCACTTGGGTGAAGTTCACAGGACCTGGTATCAGGAAAACAAACATTTACCCTTTAACACTTAGTTACATATTGTGAACCATTTTCTGTTCGTTAGAAAATCAAATCAAATTACAGACCTTTCTTCATAGATTCAACACTAAAATAATGATGAGCAGCAAACAACATAAAACCTTAACAGCCTGACAGTTACTCGAATAACAGTTACACTTGAACTCCATAGATGAACACATTAAGTTTACATCGGAACCGGAGGAAGATGGCGAGATACCCTTTTTGGACACTTGTGTTCACGTACACGACGATGGTTCCACCAAGGTTACTGTTTACCAAAAAACCAACACACACCGACCAGTACCCGAACTTCAATTCCAACCACCACTTAGACCACAAACGGTCGGTAGTTAGGACATTATTTCACAGAGCAGAGAAAATTGTCACTGAGGAACATGACCAAAAGTCAGAAATCGAACACTGCAAAACGGCACTTAGGGCCAACGGTTATCTAGAGAGGATGTTTACTATCCCCAAGAAGAAAGAAAAAAGAACAACTGATTAATCCACCAAAAAAAACAAAAGATCAACATTGGTATGCCGTACATCCGGGGCACATCAGAAGCTCTGCACAAAACATTCAAGAAATATGGTGTCAACATGTACCATCGACCATACAACTCAATCAGACAACAATTAACTCATGTTTAAGACAAAACAGACAAGTTGAAAAAGTGTGTGGTTGTATATTACATAAAATGTGAACAATGCAAGAACGATTACATAGGTGAAACAGGAAGATCATTGGACATAAGACTGAAAGAACATGTAGCCAGATCAAACTCGGCCAAATATGAACATTGCCCCCACACAGGACACAAGATCGATCCCAACAATACCAAGATACTAGCATCCGAGGACTCGCACATCAAACGGCGGGTCAAAGAGGCAATTAACATCAAACAACGAAAACCGTCGCTAAACCGGGACGAGGGGCTGGAACTTCCGCCTGTGTACAATTCTCTCCTCTTGTCACGTGACCATCCTACGTCACGTGACTCGGTCAACTGACCAGCACATCGCTGATGAAGACTATGTGATATAGTCGAAATATTCCAGTAAGTTCAAATGTTGCTCTGAGTTATGGAATTTATTGACTCAAATGATGAATCCAGAGCAAGAGAACAACCTTCATAGTTGAAACAATAGGTTGGTTTGTTTGAGCTGATAAGATTTATTAACTTAATGACTTTATGACTGATTGATAGAAAAGATATCTACAAAGCAGGGTTGCTAGGGTACCTTCCTAGAATTGGACTGTTTCTAAGGAAATATCTGATATGTAAATAGTTTTGCCTTTATGTTGTTATAAAGTCAAATTCAATAAAATTTCTCATTGACATTTTTTTCATTCGGTAAAAAGATTCAAATTAACTCTTAAGCAGCCAAATATACAGAAAAAAGTGACCACTGTCACCATGGTCTATCATTAACGTTGATAGCCATTCATGCTGTATCATGATCATCCATCAAATACCGTGAAAAACCATGGTCAGGAACATGGTTGAACATATTTACCATGGTAGTAACATCCATTTCCAAACTTATCATTTCCATCCATGTGAGACCATGGACAAGGTTTACCATGGTAGTAATAACCATCGCCATACTGATCATTGCCTACCATGTGATACCATGGTCAAGGTTAACCATGGTAGTAATAACCATCGCCATACTGAGCATTGTCTACCATGTGAGACTATGGTCAAGGTTAACCATGGTAGTAATAACCATCGCCATACTTATCATTTCCTACCATGTGAGACCATGATCAAGGTTAACCATGGTAGTAATAATCATCGCCCTGCTGATCATTGTCTACCATGTGAAACCATGGTCAAGGTTAACCATGGTAGTAATAATCATAGCCATACTGATAATTGCCTACCATGTTAGACCATGTTCAAGGTTAACCATGGTAGTAATAATCATCGCCATGCTGATCATTGCCTACCATGTGAGACCATGATCAAGGTTAACCATGGTAGTAATAATCATAGCCATACTGATCATTGCCTACAATGTGAGACCATGGTCAAGGTTACTGTGAAACCATTTATTTTCGTCAGCACGAAATTTCGTCATTTTTCAAAAAATAACTATTTCGTCAGCTCTTAAATTCGTCAATTTCTGATTTTGAAAAAAATAAAATAAAATAAATGTCGGTCATTTTCCGATTTGTTTGTAATACTTGTCCGCTATAAATCGCGATTGCGATAAATCGTGGTGGGGAGAGGTAGGTAACTTGGGAGACACTTGCAGGTGGTGGGACCTGTTTATCACATGCCAATTAACTGGTCTTTTGTTATCAGGTGATAGTAACAGGCCCTTATTTTTGTATACCAATAACTAGTTCATTGTTATGATTAACAGATTATTGGACTGAATAACCGTTAGCGACTACCGGTAATGCGGTTACTATAAATATGCTATCGATCTTTTGGATCATTGACACCTTTGATAAGTTAAACGATGCATGTTTCATATAAATATTGTCTGCTAAAATGCAGTTACAGTCAAAGAGAAATTAAATTAGTAATCCAGACTATTTAGTTACATGCACAAGCAGGGTAATTGTTAACATAAATTCACTTTCGTTTTCGCCACGTTTTCAGAAAGTCCCCGGAAAGCACGTTTTTTGCATGACTGCGTATGACGCAATAAAACGTTGCTTTGTATCGTATTGCATTCAATCTTAATTTAAATTCACTAGTCCATAAATGGCCAGATTTTTAAAAAATTGATGTTGAAATTGGATTATCGGATATATGTGCACATTAGAAAAGCGGAATGTATATAGGATCTTGCATGAGTGGTCGTTTTGTATTGAATTTATTAAACGAGTCATCTAAATGAAGATAAAAACGAGGCTTGCCGAGTTTTTATCTTCATTTAGATGACGAGTTTAATAAATTTAATACAAAACGACCACTAATGCAAGATTCTATTTATAACATGACCAACAAAATGCTTTAAAACACACATGTATTCCCCTCCTTGCCATATAGAGGAAATGTCGATATCTATAACGAAGCAGCAATGCGGTCATTGTGTGTACCTGAGCATGAGAAGTAGTTCTGGACGAATAAGCCTATATGGTTGTGTAACTATAAGCTGCACTCCGCAGTAAAACAAAAAGTGCATTGTGTGTAAGCAAGTTGCGGTTGTAAATGCAGGGGTGTCAATTGTCCAAAATCTAAAATCCTGAAAATCAGTCTAGAATTTGGAGGCCAGAGTCAAAAGAGTTGTAATTATTCATTAAATTATGTTTCCTTTGTAAACAATATGCCAAAGGTCAATTATTTGTGTCTAAGATGACATTTTGTGACAAGAACGCTTAAAATAACCAAAACAATCCTCTGATTTATTTCAATATCAAAAGTTTTCCTTGAGGGCCTAAATCCTGAATTCAGGAATAATCCTGAAAATTGACACCTCTGTAAATGCCTTGTCTTTGACAGCGCGTATGAATATCTTTTAAGTGATTCGGCTAATTTGCATAGTTATATAACTAGTGAAATAACACCCGTGTAATAAACAAAATTGAGCATTACGTTATTTCACTCCTGGAGCGTAAGTCATGTTATAAATATTTATATATGTATAATAAAACGCTTTTATTAAATTTGCCGTAGCTTTCGACCTCTCGGTCTTCTTCAGCGGCGTTTATTTGTGAATAAGCATATCATCTTTAGCGGAAGTGACGTTATATTATCGCACGTTACATTGCGCGCCAATTTTAGTCTTTTGTGTTTAGTCCATANCAAACGCAGTGTATTTGTTAACAGAAATTGACTTCCATTTTCGTCAGGTTTTCAGAAAGTCCCCGGGAAGCACGTTTTTTGCATGACTGCGTATGACGCAATAAAACGTTGCTTTGTATCGTATTGCATTCAATCTTAATTTAAATTCACTAGTCCATAAATGGCCAGTTTTTTTTTTAAATTGATGTTGAAATCAAATTGGATTATCGGATATATGTGCACATTAGAAAAGCGGTATGTACTCAGTTATCGATACGCATTTACTTCTTTCAATTTCGTTTATCGTATTTGATCTGTCGCGTGTTGGCTTCACGTTCACACCCCTAATAAAAAAAACACAATGGGTATTAAAGTTGTTAACAATAAGCGCTAATCATCACTGTTGTACCTTAACGAAGTCAACGCATTCGATACAGCTTTACTGCATTCGCGTTTTACAGGAAATGTCACGTGTCAGTTAAGTATACTGTATAATGTACACCCCTTTGTTTCAAAACCAGATGTATCTTGAAACAGACGCAGTATGCATGCGTGGATAACGTTGGATTTTAATGTCTCATGTCAACGGTAATTCAGTGTTAATTTTGTTTGAACATTTGACATAATTATTCGTTAGGAACTTAAATTCGTCAATCGGTCTACTGACGAAATAGACGAAAATTAATGTTTGACGAATAATAATGGTTTCACAGTAACCATGGTAGTAATAACCATCGCCATACTGATCATTGCCATGGTAAAGCTTAACCATGGTAGTAAAACCAATGCCATACTGATCATTGTGTACCATGTGAGACCATGGTCAAGTTAACCATGGTAGTAATAACCATCGCCATACTGATCATTGCCTTCCATGTGAGACCGTGGTCAAGGATAACCACGGTATTAATCATCATCGTCATACTGATCATTTCCCACCATGTGAGACCGTGGTCAAGCATAACTATGGTAGTAATAATCATCGCCATACGGATTATTGCCTACCATGTGAGAACATGGTCAAGGTTAACCATGGTAGTAATAACCATCGCCATGCTGATCATTGCCTTCCATGTGAGACCATGACCAAGGTTTACCATGGCAGTAAAAACCATTGCCATACTGATCATTGCCTACCATGTGAGACCATGGTCATGGTCAACCATGGTAGTAATGATAATCGCCATACTGATCATTGAGTAATGGAATTTATTGACTCAAATGATGAATCCAGAGCAAGAGAACAACCTTCATAGTTGTAACAATAGGTTGGTTTGTTTGAGCTGATAAGATTTATTAACTAATGACTTTATGACTGATTGATAGAAAAGATATCTACAAATCAGGGTTTCTAGGGTACCTTACTAGAATTGGGCTGTTTCTAAGGAAATATCTGATATGTAAATATTTTTGCCTTTATGTTGTTATAAAGGCAAATTCAATAAAATTTCTCATTGACATTTTTTTTCATTCGGTAAAAAGAGTCAAATTAGCTCTTAAGCAGCCAAATATACAGAAAAAAATGTGACCATTGTCACCATGGTCTATCATTAATGTTGATGGCCACTCATGCTGTATCATGATCACCCATCAAATACCATGAATAACCATGGTCAGGAACATGGTTGAACATATTTACCATGGTAGTATCATCCATTTCCAAACTTATCATTTCCTACCATGTGAGACCATGGACAAGGTTAATCAAGGTAGTAATAACCATCGCCACACTGATCATTGCCTACCATGTGATACCATGGTCAATGTTAACCGTGGTAGTAATAACAATCGCCATACTGATCATTGTCTACCATGTGAGCCAATGGTCAAGGTTAACCATGGTAGTAATAACAATCGCCATACTGAGCATTGTCTACCATGTGAGCCAATGGTCAAGGTTAACCATGGTAGTAATAATCATCCCCATACTTATCATTGCCTACCATGTGAAACCATGATCAAGGTTAACCATGGTAGTAATAATCATCGCCATGCTGATTATTGCCTACCATGTGAGACCATGGTCAAGGTTAACCATGGTAGTAATAATCATCGCCATGATGATCATTGCCTACCATGTGAGACCATGATAAAGGTTAACAATGGTAGTAATAATCATAGCCATACTGATCATTGCCTACCATGTGAGACCATGGTCAAGGTTAACCATGGTAGTTATAACCATCGCCATACTGATCATTGCCTACCATGTGATAACATAATCAAGGTTAACCATGGTAGTAATAACCATCGCCATACTGAGCATTGCCTACCATGTGAGACCATGGTCATGGTAACAATGGTAGTAATAATCACCGCTATACTGATCATTGCCTACCATGTAAGACCATGGTCATGGTTAACCATTGCCATACTGATCATTGCCTACAATGTAAGACCATGGTCATGGTTAACCATTGCCATACTGTTCATTGCCTTCAATGTAAGACCATGGTCATGGTCAACCATTGCCATACTGATCATTTCCTCCAATTAAAGACCATGGTCATGGGTAACCATTGCCATACTGATCATTGCCTACCATGTGAGACCATGGTCAATGTTAACCATGGTAGTAATAATCATCGCAATACTGATCATTGCATTCCATGTGAGACCAGGGTCAAGGTTAACCATTGTAGTAATAATCATCGCCATACTGATCATTGTCTACAATGTTAGACCATGGTCAATGTTAACCATGGTAGTAATAATCATCGCTATACTGATCATTGCCTACCACGTGAGACCATGGTCAAGGTTCACCATGGTTGGAATGATCATGGTTCCAGATTGACTATTATATGAAATACCTATTATGCTGCACATGATAATACTGTGGACAATTACTCAGGGGTTTCATTCCTGTGTTTTAGTATGACCTTAAACCTAAACATATGATGCTTTTTTGCAAGCCTATGACAGAAAACGACTTATACCAGGCGGATTAAAATTCCTTACTGATGCCATGCTGGACACAATTATGGTCCCGGATGGTTCAAACAAACTCTTGCGACCATATATTGACCAAGACAAACGTATGATTGAACGTGTTACCTGTTCTATTTGAAGGTGTGCAGATTCTACCAGACACTTGCCAGTGCGGAAGCAGTACAGAAAGAATGCCAAGGGCACATAGCTGGGTCTGCCATCGGCCCATGTTGGCCACAGTGAGCATCTATATCATGCTGTAAAGAAAAAACATTTAAATTAGAAGAAGTTTGTATTTTTGGAATTGTACTGCAACTGTAACTTTAAACACACCCAATGACATTCCAGATTCCAGACACATGACCATGTGGCAGCAGTACAACCAGGGTGGCAAGGGCACATAACTAGGTGTTCAATAGACCCATGTTGGCCACAGTGAGCGTCCATATGCTATATAAGGCTTAATAGAAAAAAAATCAGATGTTTGTATTTTAATCATACCCAATTCAATGAAATTATGTCCACACTGCAATAACAAGAGGGCTATGATAGCACATGGTACCTCACCTCAAGAAGTACAACCAATGTAAAAGTATCTAAAAACACCTAAATGACTGAGCCTTTGCCACAAGGATGATAAGAAAGCAAGACCTAACTCTGTGAAAACCGGGCTTAATCCATGTGCCTGAAGTTTCCCAGATTAGTCTGCACATATAGGGAGGACACTTACCGCTTAGAATGGATTTTGTTAAGAAGAGGCTTCCTTGAAACAAAAGATTCCATAAAAATGGAAAGTGTTGTCCATGGTAAGCTGATTAGCTTTTGCGTACTGCGCAGGCTAATCTGGGAGAATATGTTATGCACATGCATTAAGCCTGCTTTTCCCAGAGTGCAGCTTATTTATACTATTTCGATGTAGGGTCACCCAATTAACATTTTTGTGATTTTATTTTGAAATGAAGTCTGCCATTTTTGTATAGTACTATAAGGAAGCTTCCTCTCAGGTTTGGTCACAATGCACCAAGTGGTTCAAGAGTAAGAAATTATTTAAGGAATGCTGATTCACAAAGACAGGCTATGAACGACGGATGTCAGATGGAGACTGAGCACAATAGCTAACAATTTAGCACTTCCTACCAAAGTGAGCTGAATACATCTTTCATTCATGACAGTCTGTGTTCTTTTCCAAATTTGGCGAATTTAATGTCACGAGATTCAAAATTCAAAGTCAGGTACATGTAATTTCCAAAAGGGTCACAAACATATCTGAATAAGTAATCCTGCCTATTTTAAAGTACATTTTCAAGCCTTTGTTTAAGTTAAACTGGTGTTATTTGTCCATTATTGAACCTGTCAGACTTTGTATGGCAAAATACAAACTTATTTAACTGTGCAATATTGGCAAATGACCAAATGAAAAGTGAGGGCTCAATCTTGTCTGCTTGCCCAAGTGTTGATGTATTTTGGATGAGTGAGCCGACACAGGACAACCACTCTATATGAGCCTCTCTCTGGAAAAACTGGGCTTCATGCATGTGCGTAAAGTGTCATCCCAGATTAGCCCTGGCAGTTTCCACAGGCTAATCACAGTTGAGCCTTTACGCTTTTATGGAATTTTACGTTTAAAGAATGTCTCTTCTTAACGAAAATACACCAGACTGCACAAGCTTATCTCGGATGAAACTTTATGCGCATGCATTTAGCACAGATTTCCCAGAACGAGGCTCATACTTACAGCATTAAGCGCTCATCGGGGAGCTTTACATTCATNCCTTTTTTTTTTCTCACTTTTCCACGGAATCGTATGGAAAGTTTGTGCCAATACTCCACAGAATTCCATTGAACAATTTCTATGGAATTCCATATGATTCTATGGCAGATCTACAGACGGGTTAACAGTCACTGGAAAACATACAAGCCTCGCTCTAGCACAACAGGCTTAAATGCATTTGTTTGAAGTGGCGTCCAAGAGTAGCCTGTGCAGTCCGTACAGACTAATCAGGAACAACACTTTCCGCGTTTTAGGTATTTTTCCATTCAGGAAGTATCATCTTATATACATTGTATATCTAGTATAAACGAAAAGTTTCGTCCCGTATTACCCTGTGCGGACTGCACAGTCTAATCTGGGACGACACTTTATGCACATGCATTAAGTCCAGTTTTCCCAGATTGAGGCTCACATAAAATAGCATTAAGCACTCATCGGTGCACTTAGCATACATGTATTAACACACAAAATAGTACTGCTGGCAAACAGATATATTGTACATTCATTATTGTTAAAATCTACAACTGAAATGGATACAATTAATAGTTATTCAGCTTTTGCATGATTTACACTGTCACACTGGTAAACATTTGTAATAATCACTTACATTGAGTGAAAATCACCACCATGATGACCATATGTCCACTAAACTAGAACTGTTCTTAAAAGACTCAGCACGAAATGTGTTACATGTTATATGCTGCTGATAATGAATCACAGATCAAAAGTCAAAGTATTTATTGCAATACAACTTTTAACATAAGTACAGATGCTTGGTAGAAATAACTTCAGCACATAAATCATTTCCTTTTCAACTTGAGAATCCACTCACATGCTAGACAGTAATGTTTTCTACTGTGATGATCTAAACATGTCACATACCAAACACTTTGTTGAACATGGACAACAGTCTGCAGGGTGTTTTTTCCCCGCTTCATAAAAGGATCTTATGCATAAATTGAGCCTCACTCTAAAATAAACCGGGTCATATGCATGATTTGAGCCTCACTCTGAAGAAAACCGGGTCTTATGCATGATTTGAGCCTCACTCTGAAGAAAAATGGGTCTTATGCATGATTTGAGCCTCACTCCGAAGAAAACCGGGTCTTATTCATGATTTGAGCCTCACTCTGAAGAAAACTGGGTCTTATGCATGATTTGAGCCTCACTCTAAAGAAAACTGGGTTTCATGCATGATTTCAGCCTCACTCTGAAGAAAACTGGGTCTCATGCATGATTTGAGCCTCACTCTGAAGAAAACCGGGTCTTATGCATGATTTGAGCCTCACTCTGAAGAAAACCNTCATTCGGAAACCATTTTACTGTGTCGAGTCACCGTGACCTTGATCTTTGACCTAGTTACCTGAACATCAATAGGGGTCATCTGCCAGTCATGATCAATGTTCCTATGAACTTTCATGATCCTAGGCGTAAGAGTTCTTGAGTTATCATCCGGAAACCATTTTACTGTTTTGAGTCACTGTGACCTTTACCTTTGACCTAGTGACCTGAAAATCAATAGGGGTCATTTGCCAGTCATGATCAATGTACTTATGAAGTTTCATGATCCTTGGTGTAAGCTTTCTTGAGTTATCATCCGGAAACCATTTTACTATTTCTAGTCACTGTGACCTTGACCTTAGACCTAGTGACCTCAAAATCAATAGGGGTCATCTGCCAGTCATGATCAATGTACCTATAAAGTTTCATGATCCAAGGCCTAAGCGTTCTTGAGTTATCATCCGGAAACCATCTGGTGGACGGACGGACGAACGGACCGACCAACCTACCGACCTGTGCAAAACAATTTACCCCCTCTTCTTCGAAGGGGGGCATAAATATTGTTGTAAAATTAGATAAAGAGAGATAATTCGAAAGCTACGGCCAAAAGAGTTATGGTTCATTTTCACTGCAATTCTCCTAGTTGCCATCTGTTTATGTTTCAAGTTTCAAGTAAACCCTTCATTAGATTTAGAGTTCTGCTCTGGACAAAAATTTCGAAAACTAAGGTGGATAGAGTTATGGTTCTTAGTCACTGCACTTCTCCTACTTGCCATCTGTTGATATTTCAAGTTTGAAGTAAATCCCTTCATTAGATTTAGAGTTATGCTCCGGACAAAACTTTACTTTGAAATTATATAAAGGGAGATAATTCAAAAACTAAGGTAGATAGAGTTATGGTTCTTGGTCACGGCACATGTCCTAGTTGCCATCTATTTATATTCTAAGTTAAAAGTAAATCCATTGAATAGATTTGGAGTTACGCTCTGGACAAAGTTTCGGGCGGAAGGATGGACGGACGGAAGGACGGACAGACGGAGACTATCACTATATCCCCATTCCGAAATTTTGGCGTGGATAATAAAAGCAGAAAGTGTTGCCCCAGATTAGACTGAGAAGTCTGCCCAGGCAGCCTGGCTAAATAGAGACAACACTTTTAAATGCATTAAGCCTGGTTTTTCCATTGCAATGCTCATATATGTATATACTCAGTTATCACTCCATAATATACCACGGGAGAGTTGGCAGCCTCAAGTTTGTTTTCATAAATCTATTGTTTTTGCTAAATACTCATTCATTGATTGAATCATTGAAGTTGACCAAAACTATTTTATTCAACATATTATATTATTTGACCTCATTAATAGCCTAAAAGCTGAAAGAGTCGTTGCCGATTACCCCGGTGTGGACTGCACAGGCTTATCTAGGACGACCCTCCATGCAAATGCATTAAAACCAATTTTCCAAGAGCAAGGCTCAATATTATTGTATTAACATGTTCATGCATTGATAAACTTGCAATGAAATAGTATATGAAAATGGAATTCCTAACAGATTTTCACAGTTTAGAAAATTGCCTTGAAATGTATTTACTATATAAAGTCAAAATAAAGTCAAATAAGTCTAATAAAAGTGCCATACTAGTGCTTTGTCACAAACATGACTATTTGACCCTGCAATCCCTTTGTCAGTTATGCCAATTTTTTAAGACACTCAAAAATAATCTGTTTTTTTCCTTTCTCGAAAATGTAGATACTCAAAAATACTCAATGAATATAGTGTCTGAACATTTAGAGACACACTGACGCTCAATTGTTGGCTCGGGTACTATTTAAATGTACCCCGGGTACTCTTAAGTATACTTAAATGTATAAAAAATACCAATTAGCCCAGGAGAATCCTTTTTATTAGTAATAAACTTCTAATTAGGACTTAGCATCTCCTAAAACTGACTTCTCTTCAGAATTAATATCTAGAGTATATCTACATATAATTTCAGTATAAAGAGATAAGTACTGCTATCTAGGACTCAAAATTTTAATTTTGGACAAAGCATTTCCAAATTTGGAATTTCATAGCTCCCTATTTGGATTAAATGCTATCATAGTTAAGATTATTTATTCAAACTAACATAGGCTTGATTGGTCATTGTAGGCTCGGGTACTACTATAAAGTACCCCGGGAACTATACTACAATGTAGGAAAAATATATTAAAACGTACCCAAGAATACTAACACTAAATAGGTCATTGTCGGCTTTTTTTTCTAATTAATTATGTTCATGTGTATGCCAATAATCTGTAAAAAGGCCTCTATATAATAGAAACACATACTCAAAACAGCATGTTGAGGCAGGTTTTGTTCGGATACGTTTTAGTTTATTTTCCGTACCCGGAGTACATTGTAGTATACTAAAGAGTACCCAAGGTACTTTTAAGTAGTACCCCAGCAGACAACAACCAATCGATACTTACTTAGAACTCAGTCTCTCTTAATTAGAACTCAGTCTATCCTAATTAGAACTCAGTCTTTTCTAATAAGAACATACTAAGTATGATAGCCTAGGGAGATACATGTAGATGTAATTATTCATAGTTAGGACTTAATTGATCCTTTATAAGGACTTGGTGTTTTATTTTAACTTATTTTCACGTTATCTAATAAGGACTCAGTTGGATTCCTTAGTTAGAAGATACTGTCTCTGAATTCCAAATGTTTAGCCTCCGTAGGACCCAGTATCGTGAAATCAGGAAATACTGCATTTAACTACACTGAAAGTTGTCCCTTTAACCCAGATGACTCAGTTTGTTAAGTAGCATTACCGGTAGTTGTAATAGTCATTTTATTGACATTCTACATGTAAGTTGTAAAAAGAAAAATTATCACTTCAGCAATTCACTGTTGATATCTTTTACACTTTTTAACTTTCACAACTTTGACAAGAAACATTCTGGAAAGCCATGACTCTCAAAGATAAAATATTTCTTACCTCATGGTTTTCCAAAAATTATCACATTGCGTTTCTTACTTCCTGGTTGTGGTCCGTTTGATTAAAGCAAGTAACCGGTAACCGGTGCACAGTAGTGCGGATTTTCTAATCGATTAATGAATAAGTGCGATATGTTGTGTACACCGTTAACAACGCAATTACGTCATATTCTATATAGCATGAGTTGCGATGTATCTGCTTATACTTCTTCTTCCTCCTCTTCTTCTTATTTTTCTTCTTATTATTAGTCTTGGCATCATCTTATGTTTCAAAAATTGTAAAACAGACTATATAAATGATGTTATTATCCGTGCTTACTCACAATACAGCCTACTGAGCTTAGTCAAAGATCTATCAATATTCGTGTTTATTTATAGATCTTTGCCTAGGTAAGCAATTTGGAATCCCGGCGTGTCCTTTCAATGACTCCTTATTTTAAAAGGAATTCCAGTGACAAAGGAACTACGTATCACTATATAGATCTGTGACATTTCAAGTTCCCACACAACATACGTATTCGGTGGCTATTGAGGAATCCACATCAGAACAGACACTTTTACTAAGGTTCGTTCTTATATCTATTTTATTTATAATAAAATAATAATAATAAATAATTATGATAGAATCCATTAATAATAATACAAATGATAATAAGTGATGCGTAGCAGCAGCATCAGTCATTGTTGTGGTGCGGTTGCAGTTTCAACGTTTACAATAATTACCGAAATCCCCGTTATTCATTTCAGAAAATTACCAGGATTAATTGTTGTGTAGCATGTCCCATTATAAAGATGGATACATGTCATATTTGAAAGGTTAAATATGATTTATATAATCTTTATGTGTAATAACGCGTGGTATTTCGATACCCGCTCGGCGTANATTGAATCGTTTGCCGATAAGACGTTCCAAAGAATTTAGCCCGTATAAAAAGTATCTCTTAATTCTTGGCAACATCTTATAAATAAGACTATATTTGTATTAACACTAACAGGGACATTTTCCACAGGTTTTATTGTAATGTATCATTGAATTCATTATTATTATACATAAATACTAATAAGTAATCTAAAAAGATAACTGCGTTAATGTGTTGATATCAGTTTAACTTTCACACGGAACAAACTGGAAAGCCATGACTCTCAAAGATAAAATATTTCTTACCTCATGCTTTTCCAAAAATTATCACATCGCGTTTCTTACTTCCTGGTTGTGGTCCATTTGATTAAAGCAAGTAACCGGTAACCGGTGCACAGTAGTGCGGATTGTCTAATCGATTAATGAATAGGCGCGATATGTTGTGTACATCGTTAATAACGCAATTACGTCATAATCTAATTATAGCATGAGTTGCGATGTATCTGCTTATACTTCGCTTACTGAGCTTAGTCAAAGATCTAGCAATATTAATGTTTATTTATAGATCTTTGCCTAGGTAAGCAATTTGGAATCCCGGCGTGTCCTTTCAATGANATCATTGCATACCATATGAGACCATGTCAAGGTTAACCATGATAGTAATAACAATCGCCATGCTGATCATTGCCTACCATGTGAGACCATGGTCAATGTTAACCATGGTAGTAATAACCATCGCCATACTGAGCATTGTATACCATGCGAGACTATGGTCAAGGTTAACCATGGTAGTAATTATCATCGCCATACTGATCATTGCCTACCATGTTAGACCGTGGTCGAGTTTAACCATGGTAGTAATAATCATCGCCATTCTGATCATTGCCTACCATGTGAGACCGTGGTCAAGTTTAACCATGGTTGTAATAATCATCGCCATTCTGATCATGGCCTACCATGTGAGACCATGGTAATGGTTAACCATGGTAGTAATAATCATTGCCATACTGATCATTGCCTACCATGTGAGGCCCTTGTCAAGGTTAACCATGGTAGTAATAATCATCGCCATTCTGATCATGGCCTACCATGTGACACCATGGTCAAGGTTAACCATGGTAGTAATACTCATCGCCATACTGATCATTGCCTTCCATGTGAAACCATGGTCAAGGTTAACCATTGTTGTAATAATCATCGCCATACGGATCATTGTCTACCATGTGAGACAATGGTCAAGGTTAACCATGGTAGTAATAACAATCGGCATACTGATCATTGCGTACCATGTGAGACCATGGTCAAGGTTTACCATGGTAGTAATAATCATCGCCATACTGAGCATTGCCTACCATGTGAGACCGTGGTCAAGAATAACCACGGTATTAATCATCATCGCCATACTGATCATTGCCCACCATGTGAGACCGTGGTCAAGGATAACCATGGTAGTAATAATCATCGCCATACTGATTATTGCCTACCATGTGAGACCATGGTCAAGGTTAACCATGGTAGTAATAACCATCGCTATGCTGATCATTGCCTTCCATGTGAGACCATGACCAAGGTTAACCATGGTAGTAATAACCATCGCCATACTGATAATTGCCTACCATGTGAAACCATGGTCAAGGTTAACCATGGTCGTAATAACCATCGCCATACTGATCATTGCCTACCATTTGAGACTATGGTCAAGGTTTAACATGGCAGTAATAACCATCGCCATACTGATCATTGCCAACCATGTGAGACCATGGTCATGGTTAACCATTGTAGTAATAATCATCGCCATACTGATCATTGCCTACCATGTGATACCATGGTCAAGGTTAACCATAGTAGAAATCATCATCGCCATACTGATCATTGCCTACCATGTGAGACCATGGTCATGGTTAACNCCGAAATCCCTACTATAGAACGTTAATTTGTTTCAGAACATGACCGAACTGATGTGTTGTGTTTCACATTTTCGATTATAATTATTGATACATGTCATATTAGCATTTTTTTCATGTCCACGTCGAAAAGCGTGTTTCCTAAATCTAATGTATAAATCGCTATCCCTCGCCAAATACAAGAAAAAACAATGTTTTGTTAATTTTTTCATGAATAAAATCGTAAAATAAATTGTTAGAACTGTTGTTTTTTATTGCTTATACTAACACTAGACGTAGTTAAATGGCTGATTACGGTACCCGCGCAAGTGCATGAGAGCATTTTAAACTTACCGATATCCCCGTTTTTGATAGCTATATATTTAAAACTAGTTATCTTTTTATTTGCATAATAAATAAATGATAATAAACGTTGTTACCAGTATTTTATTAAGGATGAACACACCAAACAATGTTCATCGCAATCGTCCGGAATAGCGCGTTATCTGTAAGCATAGACGCAAATTTAGTGTAAGCTTGTCCAGGTTTTCTAAACTTTTGGTCACGTGATTAAGTAGGCAGTGCAATCGTTTTCTAGGCGAGATGTTAATAACAACAGAATAAGTAGAAGCTGGACCAGAGAACTCAGAACTTGTCATTAGATACTTCAGGTGGGCAGCTGTCAGTTACTGACGTAATGGCGTATTATATATCTTTGTTTTATTTTGCATAGTATTTAGATCACAAACCAAATATGGAGGCCAAGTTAGTCGCAGTGGGTGTTCTTCTGACATGGGTAGTGGGGATAGTCGGGCGACCTTGTACCGCCAACCAGAGAGGTAAATACTTACATGAAATGAGCCGCGTTCTGGGAAAACAGGGTTTAATGCATGTGCGTTATGTGTCGCTCGAGTTTAGCCTGTGCATTCCGCAATCAGGGACGCCACTTTCCGCCTCGCTCGGATTTTCGGTAAGAAGACACTTTTTCGCGATTGAGGTCATTTTTTTAAACGAATAATTTCGCACATGCATTAAGCCAGTTTTCGCAGAACGCGGCGCAAAAAAAACAACTTTGGATATTATATAAACATGTTAATGGTCACATGTGTTTCTCTATTCTGTGATTGTTATGTAAGTAAACATGGACTCTACTATATATTTTATCGCTTCTAACCATTACCACAAATTGACATTTGCATATAGCACGCGTTTACATGAATTACAAAATCGTTAGAGCTGAAAGTGGCGTACTTAAAACACGTTTATTTTCAAGATTTAATTTTCAGCTAGAAGTCAAATATGATTCAACATTCTTTGATTAATGCATCATTGATCTATTCCTACAGAACTTTTACGAAAAATAACACAAACGAACATGTGAACGTTTGTTAACGTTCCGCAGATGAAACAGGTAACTGAAAAAGCAGAACATTCTTGTTCACGGATGTGCGTTTTACCAATACTAATTATTAGTGAATGTATATACTGTTTATTTGTACTTTCCAACGGGTTTTTCTAAGCATGAAGATTACATACATATTTGGACCATGACGTATAAAGCGTATTGTATGTCAGCAACTATCTGAATACAAACTTTATGCGCGTAACATTGTAATTAACTCACATAATGTATATCTTTCAGAGTACGTATACACCCGGTATGGTCAATACCAGGAGCTGCAGTGTTGTGAACGCGACCATGCAGAACTTTTAGACACCCTCTGGTACAAATATGACGACAAATCTCAGTCGTGGGAACTTCTAGCGCCGGATACATCCGACATTCTATTTTTGGAACGGAATGCCACTCTTGCCATCAAGCACGCGCAGTTTTCCGACGCCGGTCGATACAAATGCGCGCGGCCTTCCGGAAAGTCAATCCAATCAGACGAGTCAGGGACAGAGTTCGATCTAAAAGTCGTCGCCTGTAACCAGCTAGCGCGTGGACCGTTCCCAATAGCCCCATTGCCCTGCGGCGTGACGTCAGCAAAAGTGGGTGATCACGTAACTATCCCGTGCACCGGATATTTCGGTTGCGATCAAGATGACGTCAGAATGGTAACGTGGTTCATGAAAGCCAAGACGAGCGACAACAACTCGTGGGCAGAAGTTCATGCAACAGACGACAGAATCACGCAAACACAAATCGACAAGTAATTATTTTCCCAAATAGTAAAGGCATTATTCTCTTCAATGTTGAGAGTCCCATGATATTTTGAATCTAACAAACCGAGCAGTAAAAACATAAATTATTGGTAAAAAGTAAAGCACTTTTCCTTTGCAACTTATTCTTGTAAAGACTGGTACAATTTAAAGCATATAAATGAAGACGTATTTTGACATAGTCAATAAAATATTAAACAATATAAGTAAAGTCACATTAACTTCATTTTTATACTCGACTGAGCACATTGTCGTTGGATTTTGGTTTGCATTTAAACGCTTATAACCCCATGACGCTTAACAAGAAGAATTTATGTATGACCTTCAGGCTATTTAAATATAAACAAATACATTATCGCTTTTAAAATGGTCACCCTTCAATGAAATCAAATTGAATAAGAAACGGATAATAATGTGTGATACAATAAATCTAGTGGATACATGTTACTGCGGAAATTGTATATATTCAATAAAAATACTAAAGTAATTAACATTAATCCAATAAACAAATGGAAGGGTAGATTTGGTACCGTACATAAATTGTAAATAAGTTATATAGTAATATTATGATTTAAAAGACATGTTTGTTAATTGTACTAATCTGTGATATAAAAGGATGGTCGCGTAACGAATATTTCGACGCTGTCATTCGCATTAATTAAATATTGCGGTTTCATTGAATCACAGTAAATATTGCACAATCTAATGAAATATAAAAGTTTCTTTTTCAAAAAAAATGTGGGTGCGTCCACCTGGTAAAACCTGTTAATTATTAATAGTGTACGTTATTAATAGTTTTACCAAGTATTAATGGCATTCCATTGATTTAACCAGATAATTACTGGGTTAAATACAATGTATGTATTAATATAAGTGTCACATGGTTTACATGGTGTTTTTTTGTAGACAGGCATTGTCAATAATGTTTTCTTACGTAAGTGCAAGAAAATTAAAGCGTTTTATTTGATAGCATCACTGATCAATCGTATCTCACTATTTTTGTGTCAAAATGATATTCAGTACGAAATCACTTCTCGCACGTAAACGAATTTTAAGATTTAAACACTCTTTTTGGTAACATTGGATGATTTTTTCTTCCGTACAAAAGCATGTCACGCTCTTTATTTAGAGCAATATTTCCTTAAAATCGTCCTGAACAAAACGTAGTAAGTAGACGGTGCGGCTGGATTAGTTGGAAGGAGATAATTTGACATACCTTAGTAAGTAAACTTGCTTAGTTGGTAGTAAGTAGACGGGACGTTTGGCTTAGTTGGTAGTAAGAAGACGGGACGGCTGGCTTAGTTGGAAGAAAGTAGACGGGACGGTTGGCTTAGTTGGTAGTAAGTAGACGGGACGGTTGGCTTAGTTGGTAAAAAGTAGACGGGACGTTTGGCTTAGTTAGTAGTAAGAAGACGGGACGGCTGGCTTAGTTGGAAGAAAGTAGACGGGACGGTTGGCTTAGTTGGTAGTAAGAAGACGGGACGGTTGGCTTAGTTGGTAGTAAGTAGACGGAACGGCTGGCTTAATTGGTAGTTAGTAGACGGGACGGCTAGCTTAGTAGGTAGTAGATAGACGGGGCGGTTGGCTAAATTGGTAGTAAGTAGACGGGACGGTTCGCTTAGTTGGTAGTAAGAAGACGGGACGGTTGGCTAAGTTGTTAGTAAGTAGACGGGACGGTTGACTTAGTTAGTAGTAAGTAGACGGGACGGATTGCTTAGTAAGTATTTAGAAGACAGCAAGGTTGGCTAAGTTGGTAGTAATTCGACGGGATGGCTGGCTTAGTTGGTAGTAAGTAGACGGTNGACGGGACGGCTGGCTTAGTTGGCAGTAAGAAGACGGGATGGCTGGCTTAATTGGTAGTAAGTAGACGGGACGGTTGTCTTAGTTGGTAGTAAGAAGACGGGACGGTTGGCTTAGTTGGTAGTAGTAGACGGGACGGCTGGCTTAATTGGTAGTTAGTAGACGGGACGGCTAGCTTAGTAGGTAATAGATAGACGGGACGGTTGGCTAAATTGGTAGTAAGTAGACGGGACGGTTGGCTTAGTTGGTAGTAAGAAGACGGGACGGTTGGCTTAGTTGGTAGTAAGAAGACGGGCCGGTTGGCTTAGTTGGTAGTTAGAAGACGGGACGGCTTGCTTAGTAGGTAGTACGTAGACGGGACGGTTGGCTTAGTTGGTTGTAAGTAGACGGGACGGCTGGATTAGTATGTAGTAAGTAGACGGGACGGTTCGCTTAGTTGGTAGTAAGAAGACGGGACGGTTTGCTAAGTTGTTAGTAAGTAGACGGGGCGGTTGACTTAGTTAGTAGTAAGTAGACTGGACGGATTGCTTAGTAAGTATTAAGAAGACAGCAAGGTTGGCTAAGTTGGTATAATTCGACGGGATGGCTGGCTTAGTTGGTAGTAAGTAGACGGTACGGTTGGATTAGTTGGTAGTAAGTAGACGGGACGGTTTGCTTAGTTGAAAGTAAGTAGACAGGACGGCTGGCTTAGTTGGAAGAAAGTATAATGGACGGCTTGCTTAGTCGAAAGTAAGTAGACGGGACGGCTTGCTTAGTTGGAAGTAGGTAGACATGATGGCTGGCTTTGTTGTAAGAAAGTAGACAAGACGGCTTGCTTAGTTGATAGGAAGTAGACGGGACGGCTGGCTTAGTTGGGAGTAAGTTGATATGACGGCTGGCTTAGTTGGTAGTTATGAGACGGGACGGTTGGCTTAGTTGGTAGTAAGCACACGGGACGGCTGGCTTAGTTGGTAGTAAGTAGACGGGACGGTTGGCTTAGTTGGAAGTAAGTAGAAGGGACGGCTGATATAGTTGGTAGTAAGAAGACTGTCGTAATTGGTAGTAAGTAAATAGGACGGCTGACTTAGTTGGAAGTAAGTAGACGGGACGGCTGGCCCAGTTGGAAGGGGATCGCTAACTGGAATCACAGCCAGAAATATATCGGTAAGCTGTTTACGATTTGGTGGTATAATGATTGTGAAGGCCATCCGTCCCCTACCTCTGATTAAAGTAAGGCATTTATACAAAATGTGTTATTGAAATTGTAAATAAACTTTACTTGGCAACGAACACTTAATTTTAAGTGACTTTAACTCAGTCACTGAAAATTGATTAAAATATTTACGAAGAACCTTAATTTGAACTGACGTCTTTTGTAGTCATGACGGCGTCTTGGCGTCAAATCTGACCGTCTCCAACGTCGAAGTTCGGGACGCAGAGCTTGAGTTTATGTGCATCCTCTTCTCTGACCAGTATGTTGAGGGTCAGGCGAAAGTGTTTACATCCCTCTACGTCATGAACGGTAAGTTTATGTGCATCCTCTTCTCTGACCAGTACTTCGAGGGTCAGACGAAAGTGTTCACATCTCTCTACGTCGTGAATGGCAAGTTTATGTGCATCCTCTTTTCTACACATAGCTTGGAGAGTCAGACAAGTGTGTTTACATCACTTCCCGTCCGTCGTGAATGGTAAGTTTATGTGCACCCTCTTCTCTTACCAGTACTTCGAGGGTCAGACGAAAGTGTTCACATCTCTCTACGTCGTGAATGGTAAGTTTATGTTCATTCCCTACTCTACATACTACTGCGAGGGTTAGACAAAAGTGTTTACATCACTACGTCGTTAATAGTTAGTTTACTAGTATGATCTTCTTTGCACAGTTCTTCTAAGGTCAAACAAAAATGTTCACATCACTACGTCGTTAATGGTAAGTGTATATGCATCCTCTACTATACACAGTACTTCTATGGTGAAACAAACGTTTTCTCATCATTCTCCGTTTGAAATGGTACGTTTATATACATCCTGTACTCTGTACAGTACTTTGAGATACAGATAAAACATCTTCACATCGCTCGATGAATAGTAAGTTTATTTCTTTTATACCTAATGATAAAATATGACATTTCTGCAGTGAAATAACAGCAGTGAAAAGAACAAAATTGTTCTTTTCACCGGTGAAAAGAACAAATTTTCGGAATTTCTTTTTCTATTTTTAGATTATCATATCAAGATGTACTTCCCTTGTTTATATCCTTGTTTATATGTTTTTCTAAGATCACGAGTGAAATAAAATCGATTATCCACCGAATCCAACATATTTTCTTTTAATTTTATGCTTTTTTTACCGTTTATTTACATTGTAAAAGAGTTTAACTGAAGAATTTCCCTGAAATAATGACTTCATTTCGTCAACAAATGACGTCAAAAATGACGTCATTTCAATGTATTGAGGCACGCCACGGGAGAGAGGGTTACTTTTCAGCGAAAGGGAAATTATAATTAATTATTTTCTTGAAAAAGGGGCATAAAAGAAACAGAAAATTTGTTCATGTCAGTGTAATATCGTTTGTTATTTCACTCGTGATCATAGACAAATAATATTTTCACTCGTGGCTGCGCCACTCGTGAAAATATATTTTCTATGATCACTCGTGAAATAACAAACGATCTTACACTGACATTAACAAATATACTCTATGTGCATACTTTTACACAGTGCCGCAATGGTCAGAAGAGATCTACAGAACGCAATCACGTATTTACGGTGTTTTGTTATATTACTTACGCATAGTCCAGTGCAAAATGTTGTTATGCCGTCAGATTATCAAAACGTTGTTTACGGTAATAGTATTCAGTGGTCGGCTGAAAACATACACTCACGAGTAAGTATGTTTTATGAAAATGTTTTGTCCCCAATAGTTGGTTCTTACTTGTTGTTGGTGGCGTGTTCTAAGAAAACTGGGCAAAATGCTTGTGCATAAATTGTCATTCCAGATTAGCCTGTGCAGTCCGCACAGGCTAATCAGGGACGACAATTTCCGCTTTTATGGAATTTTTAGTTTAAATGATGTCTCTTCTTAGCGAAAATCCAGTTTAGGCGGAAAGTGTCGTTCCGGATTAGCCTGTGCGGACTGCACAGGCTAATATGGGATGACACTTTACGCACAAGCATTTTGCCCAGTTTTCTCAGAACACGCCACATTTAGTCTCTTTATGAACACGCTTTATAATTGAAATGATATGTTATCACGTAATGAGAAACATTGCTTCTGTTTTAATTGTAAGCACCAATTAATTATGGCGAAACGTAATTGCATTCTACGCGTTTTACTGGAGTGAACTGATGTCACCAAACTTATAGAGAATTACAGGTTACTGTCATATCGTTGTGTAATATGTCAGCTGAGGCTTAGAATACATTCACGGTGAGTTTGTTATGTAACTATGTAACACAACGATAGGACAGTAACCTGTTTTTCTGTTTATCATACCTCTACGTCAATATTTTAAAAGAAATAATATAATATAATCGCTATGACGCTTCATTTTTAGCGTGAATAAATATGATGTTTTTAAAGTTTGACGTTTTAATAATGACGTCATACGCACTTGCGTTTTTAGTTTTCAAGCGTGTTCTTAGCTGTTGTGTTGCTTTTTGTGTCTTACATATTTAACATCTTGGTATACAAATATTTGTTTAGTTGAATCTGATTCTTGTTTCACCAAAAATGATGAATTTATAGTTGATTCCGAGTAATATCTTACCTACCTCCAAACATGACGTGATATTAAAACAATTTATCAGGCAGCGTTAAATCAGGCATATATCAATGTAGTGGTATAATTAACAAAAAATTGATTTGACCGGTATTATCAAATTCAGACAAGGAGACAGGAGCGGACGCATCGATGTTGCTTCCGGTGATACTCATTCCTGCAGCAGCAGCGTCCGTTGTCTTGGTGACGTTACTAGCAATATGTTTATTTCGCCTAAAAGCTAGGCGGAACTTAAAATCTGCGTCAAACGGAAACGTTAGTGACGTCACGCGGTTCATTCACAGACAGATCGTTACCACCGACGCAGTTAAGCCGAGTATTGTTTGATCTGAGACCATGTGTTGTATCAAAGATCTCGTAGGAAATTTTAAGTTACGACGTACTTTTGCATTTTAGAACATAGTCGCTTTAATGTGATCTGTATGTACCTGATATAAAAGGGCTTGTGGACATTACAAAAACAAACTTTACAAAATGTCATCATTAGATTTGCAATAGATATTGGTACTTTTGACGTGTACTGTTTCGAGAATAAAGATATCGCGCTTTGTATTTTCCCTACGATGGGGAATGTCTTTTTTTGCACTTTATTTCATGTATATAAGGATAAGAGTACTGCAATATTCAATATGCAGACGTTTTAACACAGCGCTGAACCGGAAACGTTTTAATTATGTATTTGACATGCTGTCCAAGCCGTCCTTTCTCTTGATTTGTGTGCATTTATTTAACGGAATGTTGTTGTGACGTAATTACACATTATTGTTCGTAGAGGACACACAGGAACAAAACAAAGTTCGTTTCTCTGTTCATCGCGATTTATTTCTGTTGAATATTTTCTAATACAACGCTTTCTAATGTTCGTGAAATACAATTTTACAGTGCGGCGGGCCAATATGGCCGCCACGACACGAAAGCGTGACTGCTCTCTTCGATTGTCAAATCTAACCGCAGAACATACTGAAATTCTCTCTACATCAACATCTAGTTTTATATTGAAATACACATAAACATAAAATAATGATATTCCTTACAACATATTTGATTGGTCAAAGCGATTAACTGAACACCCGTTGATTTCCAATTGGCTCGGTCAAAGAGTTCCCTTACCACGTGTCATTTGACGATTGGTTGAGTGTTGTTCCAACAAGACGCTCCCCGGGAACGAAGTAACCAAGTTATTCATGTATGTACCCATTTATCAAATAGTCCTCTTAGATATCTGGTTTGACTATTTACTGTACTGTCTTCATGCATAATCCAATGGATATGAGAGATAATTTACTAGGATAACGATTCCCGTTGCAGCATTCTACAGAGTCTAATTATCAACAAGGTATAATAGTAATCCACTTGACCGGTATAGATCAATGGATATATGAAATAACTTAGTTGATTAGAATTTCCGTTTCAATACTTCTGACCATTTTATCAACTGGGATAATACACGTATCTGAGTAACAGATTCCTACATTTAGAATATCGTATCTTTGACCTTTCAAATTGTTGATTTAGTCTACTTTTACAGTGAATGTCATGTTTCTACATGCAAGAAAATCATATACTCATGGCCAATATATCACAAAGATTTACTATTAAATTTCCAAACTTCATTTATGTTATTATTGTCCCTAACATTCAAATATTTTCTTTATAGAACCCTAGTTATTATGATATAAGATTTATCATTAATTACAATAGTTATTTTATTTATAAATTTTGATGTAAATAAACTTTTAACATTTTCTTACATTATTAAAACATCTATTAAATTTGTAATTACATTTCTATCACATTGTTATATTGTATAACATAATATTTATGATGTTACGTTACATTGTTAACTTATTTTTATTTATCATATCAATCTCACTCTAGGAAAGTCGGGATTGGTGCATGTGCTTAAAGTGTCGTCCCAGATTATCCTGTACAGTCAGCACAGACTAATCAGGGACGAGACTTTCCACTGTTATTGTATTTTTTGTTTGAATGAAGTTTCTTCTTAATGCAAATCCAGTTTATTTGGAAAGTCTCGTCCCTGATTAGCCTTCGCAGACTGCACAGGCTTATCTGGGACGACACTTAATGTACATGCATTTACACTGTTTTCACAGAACGTTGCTTATATAATGATGTATTGATATTCATGTATACATTTTTCATGGTGTGTTTAATTGTTTCTACAATTGATTGTTCAAATTGTTAATTTATGTTAATACACATTTTAACTATGTTGATGTATATACATGTATATGTTAATATATTACGGTACTTGTCAAATATTTTTCGTCCATGTTATGTCAAATATTTATTTGAAAATATGTATACATGTTCATGCATTTTATGGTGATTATTTTACACAAAAAAAGATAACACACAGCATTAATAGAATTATGTATTTGTAAAATTGTATTATGCATTAAGCACAGTGTTTTAGACGTCTTGTCAGATATTTTGATGCGATTCTTCCTCTTTCGTTACATCAGCCGTTCATTTACAGCTGAACGAATCAAACAGGCGCGTGATTTATATTAATAATAGCATCTTTGAACTGTTTCTCTTCGGAGTGCGGACCACAAACAGCAGGAATAAAACAAAGTATTTATTGTCAATTTGTATTTGCCAGCAATAACATTATGTATACAATATAGTAACAACTATTTACAAAATAAACATGTTTTATGAATACAATGTATACTTGAGCGGATTTTTCAAATCACATTCTTTCAAAATGGAATTTCTACATACATCGCAATGTATTTTAGTTATACTAGTGCAAGCAATGTACAGACACTTCAATTATGGAGTTTCATTCTAGGAAAACTGGTCTTAATGCATGTGCGTAAAGTCTCGTCCCATTTTCGCCAAGAAGAGACTTCCTTTAAACGAAAATTACCGTAACAGCGGAAAGTGTCATCCCTGATTATCCAGTGCGGACTGCACATGCTTATCTGGGACGACACTTTACGCATATGCATTTAGCCCAGTTTTCCCAGAACGAGGCGCAATGTAATATAAACACTACTATTTCTTTGGTTTTTATTTTATCAAAAAACTTCTGAGCTCCCCATAATTGGGAGTTATATCTTCATTAAACGTCAACGTTTTTACGTGATGTAAATGTGAGAGAGAAGTCTCCGTCACGTTAAAAACTGGCTGGTTCACACCTAAGGCACGTATAAAATCCAAGAGTAATACTTTATCATTCGAGATCGAACATAGCACTTTTCCCGCCGGAAATGCGCAATGCGGCGACTTCCGGTGCAGAACGAGGCTCGTACCACGTGATTCGAGATCGTTCGATACTAATTGTCTAAGTCCCGCAACCGTGAGATCACATGGGAAAGATTTCAATTGAAGTATCTGTAACTTCCGGGTGAATTCTTCGGCCCGGTGTTCTATTGAGAAGACAAGCAAATTGTTTTGAAGATGCTCGTTGACGACCAGGCTATTCAGCGTGGCGTGTGTAAAACGCGGCTCTGCGACGGGACCCGTAACCTCCTTGTACTCCACCTGTAAACACGTACGTGAGTTATTAACCGGACGAATGCAGCGAAATAAAACGCTACTGCATGAATAGTCGCTCTGGGAACACTTGGGCACGTGCCCCCGTTTTCCCAGAGCGAGACTCATATTGTATTTACAAACAGATTTGCGCCGTTGTTTATTAACATGACATGTGCATTACACTGTTGGTGTCTTTATAAATATAAGGCAGTTACTTACAAAACAATTTAAAGAATTTAACTTGTTCGTGTGTCTTAAAATTGAAATGTGAATACAGACCCCGAAGCAATTCCAGAACAAATGCCAGTGAGAACTTACAAATATGGCCTATGCACGGCATTTCCCAGAAATATACATTGTACATACATTGTACATGTATTAAAACGATATATATCCCCCACTGTTAACATATTAATTAATCGGGCAACCATAATTATCATCTATATACATTTGTATTCATTGTCCGATTTATTAAAATGTGCTATTTTGAAAACTACATATGATTTATGACCCAAAAGAAGAAAGTAAACAGGAGTCAAAAATTAGCTGATAAGTAGTAAACTTGTAGCCGAACAATTTCGTAAACATGGGGTATGTTTAAGCAATACGACACATTTAAAACTCATGGATACGATTCTATTAGTTATAAGATATTTCTGAAACGAGTCCCCGAATATGCATACCTGTATGGCGAACTCGGTCCGCGTGAGCACGCGCTCGTTGACCCCCTGTCCCAGCCCCTTCCGGTCGTCCCTGAACACGTTCCTGTCGAGCATCACCTCGAGCCAGCCGTCGTCAAGGGCGGCAACTCCATGTGGCTGCGCGGAATGCAGAGTTACCCTCTTGCCCTTGTCTTCTAGAATCGCCATCGTTGTCATCGGATAGTAGTTGGTTTCTATCGGACGCTGTCGGTTATTTCGCCTGCCCATCAAGGTGAATCCGTTCTGGTCGGTGAAGAAGAGGTCCCCGTTATCTACGTCCGTCTGCAGGCGCATGATGATTTCGGTATTCACCAGCGACGGCTCGATATTCAGGTCGATTTCGTTCGTGATGAACACCGACGTCGCCTTGACGTCATCCACATTGTAAATGGTGAATATCTGTAAAAATCCGGATTTGTAGGTCAAACTGACTTCCGAGAACATTTTTCCACTGGTGACCTTGATCTTTGGCATTGTATCGTACAGAACGTTGATCTCCTGTGCCTGACCCTTGGGCTCGAACAAGTAGGCGCCGCTTTTTCCCGGGATGTATTTATAGAACTTGGATCTCACCACAGTAGATTTACCAGTCTTCTTATCGCTTATCCTCTCTAGATTGCCCGATCGTGCGTCAAACTGAACTTCAATGAACTCGTTTTCGATTGATATGTATTTCGTAGAGCTTTTGCTATTTTCATCAAAAATTAAAATGCTTGATTCGACGGCGTCATTCGGGCTTGTTACAGACTTTGAGATTGTAAATGTCCGGACCTCATATGGTAACAGTTTCACAGTAAACGACAAAATACTTAGTCCATTATGTGTAGGATGGGTGGTTTCGGACGCTTGATACTGCTTTGTGTTTCCTTCTTCATCCGTTACCACTGCACGACCCTGAGCGATGCAGACACTAACAACGTCCTCGCGCGCATGCTCAACCGGATTCGCGACTACGATTTTCAAATTTTCACCCTGAAATTTCAGTTCGTTCAACAAGAGAAGTGATCTCGGACTCTCCTTGTCGACGCTGTGTTTTAGTGCCGTCGTCGAACTTACCGATCCCTTCGTGAGCAATAGAGCGAGCGCGGACGCCAGCGCTTCCCGCGCCTGTCGAAACGCGTTGGTCAGTCGCTCCTCGTAGTCGGAGACGACGAACGGAAGTGACGTGCCGGTGATCCCGTCGTGATGCTGAAACATACCAACGTCCCGCCTGGCGTTCCGCAGCTTACCCATTATATCTTTGTAGGATTTGGAGAATTCAGCGCAGGCTGCTTTGGGTTTCATGCATTGGTGGAAGGCCGAGACGCTGAACACGTCGGCTGCGCGGATTAGCGGCTCAATTTCGCGTGTGAATCTTTTCAGCCAGATCCGCGTTGTAAAATATCCCGTCCAAGTGTCGTTTTCAAAATCTGAGTAAGGAAAGAAATCACCACTTAAAACTGGAAAAGCCTTTTCCGGACCATTTGTCTTTCGTAATTTAGACTCTACCTTACGAATGTTATTGAAGTAATCCCTGATCGTACCAAACTGTATGTTCATCTTCCAGTCCGATTTTGCGTTTATATATTGCATCAGTTTGCCGTAATTGGAATGCGTGTCTCGAAAGGCGTTTGCCAGATCGTACGACGCGTCTTCGCCAATGAAAATCACGAGATTATCGTAACCGTACAATCTGGAAGTGAATCTGTACGCCTTGTATAATTTCTCCGCCAAATCCTTGACGTTAGCGTCCGTCACTGGCACGGCTTCTGATGACGTCATCATGTGTAGAAAGTTAAACTGTTTGCATAAGTTCTGGTCCGGACCGCACACATCCCCGTTCCAATACCCCGGATACGGCATAAGATTGGTCAGAATATCGTTCACGTCATCGGAATTCCAATATGGCCGCCACATAAAATCCATCGCGCGCTTGCGCATAAGCGTCGTCTTAATCGCTTGGTGAATACGCAAAATCACCATGTTTTCGATGCCGGACTTTTTCCAAAGGAAAGGCATCGTGGAGGAATACCCGAAAGGGTCGTTTATCCAGGCATTGACGGGCTTGATGCCCAGGTTTTCCTCGATCCACTGGTGTCCCTCGATGAGTTGGTCAATGACAGGTTGGTAGTGTGTAACCGCCTCGTCCGGCATCACCCAGCCGCCCAGAACCACCTCCAGCTGACCTCGGCGTATCAGGTCCCGCACCTGAACAAGACGACAGGTAAAATTTTAAACTTGAAACGATTGTATTGCACATGTTAATATAAAGTTAAGTACAAATGTTCTTGTTGAAACAACATCGGGTCGACTCTTAAAACAATAAAAATATAAAACACTGTTTCTATTATTCGAACCAATAGACTACATCATTAAATCTATATCAACATATTTCATTGATTTATATATTACTTATTAAATACATATACTTTTAGACTTGTAGTGACAGTGTGTGAAGAGAACGTGGGTTGGAACGGACTCGTTGTTATTTCGACTACCTTTGTTATTATTTCTTTGATGAAGACAATATGGGTTTGTGAGATGCTTAAGTATTAATTTAAAATTTAAGACATTTTAAGACATACATTTGGTAAAAATTCCACCCTCACCCACCCATCCATACCCACACACCACAACATTTGCGAAAACAACAAGGCAAGTGAAACCAGTCGCCATTATATTTGAGCCTCGCTCTGAGAAAACTGACCTAAATGCATGTACGTAAAGTGTCGTCCCAGATTAGCATGTGCAGTCCGCTCAGACTTATCCGCGACAACACTATACGCTTTTATGGAATTTCGCATTTTAAGGAAGCATCTCCTAAACGAACAACCAGTGTAGGCGGAATGTGTTGTCCCTGATTACATGTAGAATGTGCGGACTGCACATGCTAATCTGGTACGACACATAACGCACATGCATTTAGCCCCTTTTTCCCCGAGTGAAGCCGATTTGTTAGTTGTACCTGATCCTTGGTGGTGTCGGGGATATCGCGGAACCAGCGCTCCAGGAAAACTACTTCCGCCCACTGGAACGTCATGTTCCGGTTCTCCGTCAGGAAGCTCACCATATTCCGGAACACCTCTATAAGGTAAAATGATGATATGATTAAATTGATGTTATTAGTTCAATTTAAAAAACATATTGGCTTAAAAGTCACTGCATACCTTTTAAAATGAGACTTTATTATTTAACATTTGTTTAGTATGCTGTTAATTACAATAATGTATGTAATGCTTACCTATTCGTGTTGTCTTTTTAAAATTGAATTTACCGGTAACTAAATTTAAAATTACCATTGACATAATGGAAGAATATGAACAAAATATAAAATATCAACAAGTGCGTTCTAAGCACAGCGCGCTCGACTTTTCTTGTTGTACAATAGTTTATGTCGCTTTTTTTCTCAACCAAACTGTTCGTATAGTAAGAACGTTATTTTAGCTATCAAGTAATTGAGTGTTTGTTAGTTTGAAAATCAGCATATTAGACAAAAGCCTTGATCTTGAGCAGAAGCTATTTTATGTATTCAATAGTAGTGACATTGACTGTTGATATAGACCGAAAGTGCCTCATATGCAAAACAAGTAAAGTATTGACAGATGTATATATACTTAATATCTCAATTCGTTCTCGAGGTCTGAAGCCGAAACCATTGTTCAATATTTAGAAACAGTGACCTTGATCACGCCTATTCTACGCAATCCCTCGACATCTGTGTATCAAGTGTCCTTGCAAATGCTCAATTTGTTTTATAAATTATCGGTGCATTTAAATCTACAATATCTACTTTCAGTGATCTTGAAGTTGACCCCAAACACCCAATTTGCAATTCCTAAGGAAGATCGGGACATAAGCCATTTGCGTAAATAGTTTCAATACAATAGCTCAATTTGTTATAGAAACCATTTATCCATGTTAAGTTACAGTGACCTTGACATCATTTGCAATCCCTAATGAGGTTGTGATGGAACACATCTGTGTATGTAATTGCATGATTAAATGTGTTATCAAGAGATTCAGTTCAATCCATTTTGCTACTTGACAGTGACATTGACCCATACGCTATCACAAGAGGGGGGGGGGGGCTNGGGGGGGGGGGGCTAAGAACAAGGTATCTACATGTATGCAGTTTGATGAACATGTATGTTGGATGAACAGTAACCGGTTTATATAGCTTCTATGTAAATTTTCAAAATGTTCAAATTCCCTAATGTTTAAAAAAAAGGTTAAACTAAACATAACAAACTTGGTCTATTGGGGCACTTTAATATGACGTTAAAAACTTACAGGGAATAAACTTAAGTTTGAATTAAATCCCTCAAGTCTTTCCTGAGAAAATAGCTTAACTAAAACGTTTAACCTGCATAAATAGTGCTAACAGAGAAGACACTTTCCGCCTTATTGATGTTTCGTTTTAAAGAGGCCTCTTGAAAATGAAAAATTCCATTAAAGCGGGCAGTGTCGTCCTTATTGGAATTTTCGGACAGCACAGGCTAATCTGGGACGACACTTTTTGCAATAACATTAATCCCATATTTCCCAGAATGGGAATCAAACCTTTCTCTGACGCCGACGCCATATATTTCGTGGCAGGTATTCATTGATATTGAATGAGCACGGCAATCTGCAAGTCCTTGAACACAAAAGCTCATACATGAGTTACAACTGACATGTGTGGGTTGCCATACATAATTGATGCTGTTTACAATATGATGACATGTTTGCGGTGGTTTTCAGAGACATATATTATGGGTCGCTTTGACATTTAGTAACATGTAAGCAATGAAGGTGCCATGTCATATCGGTCGATCGTTGGTTCTTACAAAATAGTGACCTTGATTATTAGTAGCGGTGGTGCTTTGTTGAAAGCAGGAAGTTATAGGGGTGTTCGTGATGCAAACTGACGCCTCAAAATTAACGCATTGAGACAATTTATGCGTACGATATCTCGAGTTTAACATTCGGTTCCAATACGTTTCATGGTTACGTTTCGGTGTGCTTATGAAGACAGCGTTCTGGAAAAAAACTAAGCTAAATGCATGTGCGAAAAGCGTCGTCCCAGATTAACATGTGCAGTCCGCACATGCTTATTTGGGACGACACTTTAAAGGGACTTGTTCACATATTTTGGTATGTTTGAAGTTTGTCACTAAATGCTTTAAATTTACAATATATCAACATCAGAACTAAAGAGGTCAAATATGAAAACAAGTATAACAGTTAAAAAAAAGAGAGAAAAAAACTCCAAGATAAACAAAAGTTAACCACACCAGGGCTCGAACCACTGACCCATGGCGGAAAAGCCAAGCGCCGAAACCATTCAGCCATCCGTCTTCACGTGTGTATGTGTGAAATTCAGAGTTAATGTTCAGATCGTCGTTAAGTCTTTACGTCTACATTATGTACGGAGCTTACCATTCGTCTTCACATGGGTTGCCATTTATTTTATACTTTGTATAACCATCCACGTGTTGCTACAAAATATAACGATAACAAAAGAAATCTAAATTTGTTAATCGTTTCGCGTCTGAGACGCTTAATAATTTTATCCATTTCAAACGATGATTTTTCGTAAACGAAAGTGTATTTTCAGAATAAGGCTGCGTCATTATTGTTATTTCGCTTACTGATGTACATTGTTAATTCATTTCTTGAATCTGTGACAAAAAGTTGAAAAATTCTTATTTTGTTAAACTGTGAACAAGTCTTTTTAAGCTTTTATGGCATTTTTCTTTAAAGGAAAGTCTTGTTTAGCGAAAATCCAGTTTAGGCGGAAAGTGACGTCCCAGAACAGCCTATGCGGCCTGCAGAGTCTAATCTGGGACGACACTTGACGCGCATGCAATAAGCCCAATTTTCCGAGAACGCGGGCCACATGAAGGCAGCGTTTTGTTTCCTGCCTGTAGTCATATGTGGTACCTTAGGACGAAGTGTTGTTTTTTGTTGTTTTGTTTTTTACTTTATATATATACCATTATATTGAATAGATCTGTTAATCATGTACACATTTCCGTATTGTAAGTTTGTATCAGGCTCCGAAGTCTTCCCTTAAACAGTCCCGACCTAAGATTATTACAAAGTGAACATATATTATCAAATATGTTTACCTTTACTGTGTTTAAATAGTTATTGTATCGTTAAATAAGCTTTTACTTTATTTTAATGGTATCTACTTCACATCGTTGAATATTACTCTAGTGTAGGAATATTTGTTTGGTTTTATTCTCTTACATTTGACCATTTACTGATAAAAACATGAACACAATCATTACCTACCTACCCTAAACGTTGGTATATGTAAACGAAAACAAACACAATATTATGTACGCACAAGGTAAAGCGGAAAATGTGCACTTAATATAAACAAGAAATCATTATAATATGAGCACCGTTCTGTGAAAACTGTGCTTAATGCATGAGCGTAAAGTTTCGTCCCAGATTATGCTGTGCAGTCCGCGCAAGCAAAATAGGGACGACACTTTCCGCTTTTATGGATTTTTCTGTTAAAGGAAGTCTCTTCCAAACGAAAATGCAGTCTATGCGGAAAGTGTCGTCCCTCATTAGCCTGTATAGACTGCACATGCTAATAAATTACGGCGCTGTACGCACATCGATTAAGCTCCATTTTTCCAGAGCGAGGCTCTAAATAATTATACTCACGACTAAATCGCTGCGAGTAGTAGCCCTCAAAGGTCATTCCATAGCCCGGATCAGCGTGAGAAAACGGGACGAGAATCACATTAATTTGCTCGTCACGTGTCGCCGCATTCTCGTCTGCCGCGTAGAATTCGGCGGGAATTTTGTATCGACCGTTTGCATCTAAAGTGTAGTCCGTTTCTTCAGGCAGATCGAACGTTGACAGTTTCCCTGTCCATTGCTTTATTCGATGGCAGACGTCCTTCGTCCGAACTACTTTCACCTTTTCCAAATGCGGCAGAATGTGTCCATGCGCTTTGAGAATATAGTCCCCGTTTTGCGGCGGCGCTGTTTTGTAGATTCCGGTCATCATCCATAAGCTGTGAGCAATGAGCACCGCAACCAATAGAAACACTGCGACCTTCAACTTCCGCCATGGAATCTGGCGCCGCATGTTCATTTCGTCTGCAAACAGAATAATGAATGGTAACGAGTTGAATCCAGTTGACATGTATACGTGTACCTTGATACTGATTGCTACTCGTTCGAAAATAATTACAAACAATGGCAATGATACCTTCAACTTTTGAAATTAATTATCACGAATTAAGCGATTTAAACCGACAAGTTGCATCGCTTACTTCGTGCTTTACAAGAAATGATGATGATGATAATGATGACCGCTTAACAAGTTAGTTAATGTTAACTCCATATCGTCCTTTCGTCTGGTATTTAGCAATTTTTCATAATTATCGTAACAACATTTCACCACCAGTGAACATCAAAACACGACACATTCTTACCAATAATTGACTGATATATGAAGTTATAATTGATTGAATAAATATTTGAGTCGCACTCCGAGCAAACCTTGCTCAATGCATGTGCATAGTGACGTCACAGTTAGCCTGTGCGTACTGCATGTGTACCGTTATTTACAATTAAGTAAATTTACAAGTTAATTTCACTGTAATATTGTCAATTCATCCGTATAACAGCATATGGTGAAAACATACACAAAGTTTTTGAGTAAAACAACTTCAATATTCGTAACTGTTTTTCAGTTAATAATAAAATTCACTTGTCCAGCCGTAAGCCTAAATGTTCCAATGAAATAACCAGTCTTGAATCTGCGATGGACACTCTTTCGCAGCATCTACCCTGCCTTTTATATTGGAACGCCAGTCGGTTGCCAATCGATTGTATAATAAATTAATTATTATTATGCACAAAAACATCTATATATATTTATGTTGCATGATAAGCAATTACTATTATGCACAAGTCCATCTATCAGATAAAACAGTTAGCACGTGCCTAGAGGCAATGTCAAGGTAGATTAATTAGATACAGCATTAGCCTCTATCGATCTTGATGTAATCTAGGTTGTTTTAATGTGACTACTACCTCACAATGCATTAAGTCCCGGTTTCCCAGAGCGTAGTGCATATTTCATTAATAATATCAAAGAAACCAATTAAGGAAGAAAATGTATCATTCATAGTGCTGTATGCATCAGCTTGTATGTCAATTAACATGCAACTTCTGGCAAATTCATTTCAGGCATATTTAAGGGTTATTAATGTTTACGTGGTTATAATAATACACAGAAGAAGAAATATGAACGAAGAATGTGATATTATTTCATCCACACACTTAATGTCATCCTAAACGTCACAAAAGTGCCGATATCAGCCGGTGATGTGTGAAGAATGTTGTTCTCGGAAAACAGGGCTGAATGCTTGTGCGTAAAGTGTGGTCCCAGATTGGCCTGTGCAGTCCGCACAGGCTAAACAGGGACGACACTTTCCGCCTTAACTGGAATTTCGCTAAGAACAGACCTCCCTCAAAAAAAAATCCATAAAAGCTGAAAGTGTCGTCCCTGATTATCCTTCACAGATCGCACAGGATAATCTGGGACGACACTATTCGCACATGCATAAGCACGGTTGTCCAAAAGCAGCGCGACTCATATTACTTTTTTAATTTGTTAAGGATGAGATCCTAAGTTTCAATATAGTATGATTATATTATTATGGTATTGTTATAATGCAGACTTCAATATTAATCAGCTAAAATTGTTCTGAACTGTGTTATGGTGACACATAGACTTTCAAACCACTATAATAATCAGCTTGTATTTTCCGCATAGTATATACACGTGTAACGTGAATAAAAAACTTACTAACTAAAAAATAAGGGTTAACTGAAACCATTCCGAACGTTGTTAAATAAAAACTGCTGCTAAAAGATAACGTTTCGTCATACTTGTCATGTTCAACTTATAAGTTGAAACATTCGCCTAACTAAACGTCCGCAGTGAGACACGCATTCATTTTAACAATTCAAATAAAAACTAAACAAGGGCTGTTTGTAAAACACGCATGCCCCCCAAATGCGCTAGGTCACTGTGACCTTGACCTTTGACCTAGTGACCTGAAAATCAATAGGGTTGATCTGCCAGTCATGATCAATGTTCCTATGAACTTTCGTGATCCCAGGCCTAAGCGTTCTTGAGTTATCATCCGGAAACCATGTGGTGGACGGACCGACCGAGGGACCGACAGACCGACGGACGGACCGACCGACGGACCGACATGTGCAAAACAATAAACCCCCTCTTCTTCGAAGGGGGGGGGGCATTATAATTCAGACACAAAATCAATTATCGAGTCACGTACGAAATACATACTATACCAATATAATTATTTACAAAGCGCACTACACGTCTAAACGCACGTTGCAATCACCGATGCTGATTTTAGTGAAAATGCTCAATATTTTACCTCAATTTCCGAATCCAACTTCAAACATGCACTATCCTATCCATTGCTTATGAGTCTATCATCATTTTTCATCGCGGAATATTGACCCAATTAATTTCTTTTTTCCATTACCACTTCAAGTATCAATAACAATTTCCCGTATGTTACTCGCTGCTAATGTTGAATGCAATCATGTGTTCTTCATGGTCCGTTGATCCAATTTGTATGCGTATTATTCACTGAACCGATCTTTCAAAAGCCTTATACAAACATAAAGACCATTTATTTACTTTGTGACATGGTCATTGAACGCTTGAATAAAACTTAAATTTAAGCGATATACGAACTGCTTTAACATTTACTTGCTTTCAGATCAAATGCAAGTCACGTTCAATACCGATGCATGTTAGAGATCTATTCAATGTACGAGTCAATAGAACATACGAGCCCCTGTAGAATGAATGCAGAATTCTTTATTGAAGCTCAATTAGATCCGCATGTCCATCATAAGCATAGCAACCGCCATTAAACATAACTCCAAAAGAAACACGCACGCACTTGCTTTTATTTCCATAGTTACGTGTTTATCATAGAAATGCAAACACGCGAATGCGGAATCTATGTCCGCTAATTAGTTCTCAATACGCTTCATTGAGTGCCTGCTAGTTGTCCGTGACATTAATCAATGTCCGCAAATATTGCCACTGGCAGCATCATTAGCTATCGATTGCGTTGACATTTATTGCTAAAGGTAGCATACGAAAGAACAGCAATCGCCAAGTCCGCAAACCTTCTGGAAATGGAGAACGTGACTGCGCGTCTTAAAATCTCACATTTTCCAAAGTCTCGACATGGTCGTTGCATGATAATAGGTCAATATTCTGCCACCATGAAATCATTTCTTCGTTTAACTTACATTTCAGTTTGCACGCAAACCTTTAATACGAATATTACTACAAAAAGAGTGCATACACCCGCTTAAAAGCTGGTCGCAATTGAAGGTAGTTTTCGTCAGGGAATGTTCATAATGATCCACAATACATATGTACAGTGTAAATTCAATATATGTAGTAGATATAGAGAGTAGTAACACGAAAACTTTAAACATATTTTTTTAAGTACAAAAAGGGACATAATTCTGCTAAGTTGCATGTAAGAGTAATGTGACTAGATCAGTGTCCTCAAACAATGACTCCAAACACACATGTGTCAAGTTTTAATTGCAGTCCGCACGGACTTATATTGGACGACACTTTACGCACATGCATTAAGCCCAATTTTACCAGAACGCGGCTCAGCTAGTCGCGCTAAAAACGCGGTTGTTCGGCTTTGCTCTCCTGTTTTTGTTCGCCTCCACTCCGCCTGTTTGAATGTCATTGTTAGTTTGCGTTCTTAAGAGCAAACTGCACACTTAAATGTGCATTTATGAACTCCACACTGTCCCGGAGGTAGTTTGCAGATGTTGTAATTGCAACACTCAAATTGGATTTACGGCAGCCTAACAACTAATCGGGCAACCATAAAAGCGAATATATGACACTTTGTGCAGTTACATTTACGGTCTGTACATGGTCAGACCAAAAAAAAATAGGTCCGTTTCCGGTCTCCTTGGGAAAAAAAACAGGGTCGGTAGGTAGGGATTTTTTGCGACCCCAATAAAAAGTTGAGGGTCGGCGCCGTTACACGGTCGGGCGACCGGAAACGGACCTATTTTTTTATTTGGCCTCAGACAAAACGCGATGTTGCAACTTGTCATCGGAGAGTGGTTTTGAAATAGTATTCCGCTAGACAAATTGGCAAGAGTGGCCTATCGTATGAGAAATTATCTTAAACTGTTTAAATACATATCATTATGAAAAACATTAGCGAGTTTTTACTCATGAATTCGCCCATGATATCTTCTATTCACACGGTCATGATTAAAAACTAAATTTGAGTAGCGTCCTAAAAAACCTGGCTTAATGCATGTGCGTTAAGTGTCGTCCCAGATTAGCCTGTGCAATCCGCACATGCTTTTCAAGGACGACACTTTCCGGCTTAACTGGATTTTTGTTTAGAAGGGACTACACAGGCAAATCTGGGACGACATTTTACGCACATGCATTAAGCCCGCCTTAACCAGAGCGCGGCTCATTTATGTAAGCGTTGTTTATAGGACATTCTAACACTACAGTCTACACGCGACTTGTTTTCTATAGACAAAGAAGGAAATCAAATGTGGATTATTCTGTAATAATTATGGGCGGAGCTTAATGTTTCGAAAATAGTTCCGAATAAATAAAGTATATTGCAGTAAAATGCACGTGCTAACACCCGCTCTAAAAGAAATGTCATAAATGTAGCATGTATATTAATGTAATGAAACAACACATTTTATATTTGGTGATAAGTGGCATGACCACGCCTACAAAGAATGTTATTTGTTATAAAACGTTAGTAAGAAAACATGTATAGCATGTCAGCTTTTCAGTAGCATCAAAAAGCGTGACGTCATTTAGTTTCTACGATTTTTGTTCTCAATGAAAGTGACGTCATTTGTAAAATATTATGAATGAAAACGACGTCATATGTTTGTAACGATTCAATGACGTCACTAAATAGTGAACTTTGTACTAAGAAGGGCGGAGTATTGAAAAATATAGTTCACGTCCAAAAGCTCGAACCAAATCAATCTGAATCGTGTAAGAATCGAAATAATAAATTTCTATGATGGTTTGTTGTCGAATAACCCACAGTAAGGCGTATAGATGCGTGTTTTCAAATCACTCGTGCTTCGCACTCGTGATTTAATTCCTACGCATCTATACTCCTTACTGTGGGTTATTCGACAACAAACCATGATAGAAAAATATTATTTCTTTTATATACCAAGAACGATTGTTAACCAACAAAGCGTGTCGCAAGTATATTGAGAACTACTATTTACGAAACATTATTTTTGCGTTGTGTATGAAGCTGTTTTACAACGATAATACTGTTAGTCTTTTTTAATTTGAAACTTTTATATCATGAAGTTATTTTTTAATTCATGTGTGTTGTTTATCACTAACAATAATTGAATATTCTATAATATATGCACACCAGGTACTCAAAAAATTGTTTAAATGTAAAAAACATTAAAGAGAAAATAGTTCAATACAAACAAGTCCAGGTACTGCAGATAACCGATTGTCTAATCTAATAGAAAGCACACTATATTTATGAAGTTTTGAAACTAGTTTTGACCTTGTTTATTCGCGCATTCGCGTGTGGTACAAGACTATCAGATCACCAACCTTGCACGAGCGTGTTAATTCCGATTTAAACAATCCGCAATACAGGTTACAATTACATGGTTCTGAAGGCTGTCAGTGTAGCTCAACCAACAGGTTAGTTCTACGCTAAGTTTGGCTATGCACGGGTAAACATGGTGAACACTATATC
>VMBQ01003845.1:8771-76498 GCA_007657795.1 Dreissena rostriformis
AGCGGCGGGCGGGCGGAGGCGGTGTCCACGAAGTGTCCGCTCTCTAATTCAAATAGTTTTCATCCGATCTTCACCAAACTTTGTCAGAAGTAGGATCTAGACAATATCTAGATCAAGTTCGAATATGGGTCATGTTGGGTCAAAAACTAGGTCACAGTGTCACTTAGTAGAACGGGCGTATCTTGTGACAATTTGGCACTCTTGTTTTGTTTTGATGATAATTTCTGTTAAAATCTTATTCCTTAGTACATCTACGTATAAACATTTTTCTTGTAATTTGTCCCGTTTTTTCCCCCAGATAGAATATTGTAATGGATCTTTGAATCTCATGGTGTGAATGTTGTCTGCATGGGCATTGTTGGTCAGTTAATTTACTTGATTGTGAATTTATAGTGTTTTTGTATAAATTCACGATTGTTCGTATATTTCATCTAAAATGCTCAAATTGTTCAGTTTGTTGCTACAGCTGCAATCATGCGAACTTCAATATGCAAGTTGTTTTAATACAATCATATCATCGTTGGTGTTCTTAAACAAAATGTATGTTGTTTTCTTAGCATATCAGATTAGCGAATACAATACACATGAATATTGTGATAAGTGTTTTAAAAACAAAGATACTTTTAAATTAATCAGCAGAAATTGATAAAAATACCAAGTTCAGACGTATTTATCTTCATGATTCAAGCAACAGACACAATAGTTGGAACCTTATTTATAACATTAAAAAGCCACTTTCCAAGTGCCTTAGTTTATGTTTGGTACATAAATATATTATAAATCTCTTTAGATTGCTCTGAAAATAAAGTACCTTTTATGTTGATTTAAAATATTAATACATTGTGTTTGCGTTTTACTTAACATTCATTATGATTTATGCATGCTTTTTGCAATAACATATGCACTTTGTAATAACGTTGATTGTTATTTTATGTTGCATGTATATCATTAGCATGTTACTTGTTTAAATAGTATTACACTATTACATGTTGTTATAAAACATTTTAGTTACTAGATTTTACGGTTAAAACAATAGGTTTTTATAGTATGGTAACTAATAATGTCTTGTTCAACTTACATGCATAGTTTGTATAGTACACTTATTATTCGTATTTACCTTATTATAAATGTTATATGCATACTTAAAAGAAATTTGTTTTGTACCATGCATTTTGTTTCTTAAAAATACTTAAAAAAACAACTTCAAAGATAATTTTTTGACCGAACGTGTTAAACAGACAATAGCTGATATTCAAACTAACAGGGAACATCTTAAAGCGACCAATCAAAACATTCAACTTAGAAGTAAAAAAAAAATACCATTCTTAAAGGGGCCGTCCAACAGAGTTTGGCATGTATTGAAGCTTGTTATTAAATGCTTTAAATGCTTTATATTGATAAATTTAAACATTTGAACTAAAAATCTCCAGTAAAAAAAATACAAGAATACAATTTGAAAAAAAGGAAAAAAGTAACCCTCAACAGGGCTCGAACCACTGACCCCTGGATTCCCGGAGTCCTAGAGTAAAAAGCTACCCGCCTAGACCACTCGACCATCCACGCTCATGTTTGTAGAGGATGTATTTTTAAGCTATATGCAATCCTCGTAGTTTCCCAAAATATCGTTTCGCGTCGATACGACGCTTTATCTGTTGGACGGCCCCTTTAATACAGTCATCAGCACAGGAATTTTAAACTTAAAATAGGGCATTGGCAAATAAAATGAGCAATATAGTGAGAAGTGCTGTCCCTATAGGAAACGCACCAGACGTGTATCGAAAGTTCGTTGATGGTTTTCACGTTGTTCGTATGAGCAATCCGTGCTGGGCTGGGCTAAGCAGCGATCTTGTCATTGAGCAATTATTAATGAGGTCTCATAAAGGGCACAGGTGGTCTAACTCGCGGCAGTGGGATTACTGATGAAATGTAAAAACTTTGGACCCTATTTGCAAAAGTAACATCCGAGTACAAGAGTAGCCCACAGACCTGACATATACTAATAGTCCAGAACACAAAGACTGACGCGCGCATTAAAAGACATGCTTCTGATCGCGAGCGAATTCAGACAACGATTACAACCTGACCAACCTACACAGCTGATCCTGCTTTGAGATAGAATGTCAATGGGAACGTGGTGGATTCAGATTTGAATGTCTATGCATTTGAGGCAATTGGAAACAAGATCATAAGATATATCATAGGAAAGTCGGCCTTTGCTTATCAATTCAAGAGAAACGACAAAGCCAAACCTCTTGTGAATAGCTCTGCAGTTAAGATCGCTTCTTATCGTCTTATTGATAATGCCCTTCTTTTCCGGCATTTCCTGGTGGTGTCAAAATCTGGATATCTTTCCCTTGAAGACGTATTGTCGTACGTACTGAGCCCCCTATTCTCCCTCCTGCCCTTTTTGAAGCCAAGAATATACTTCGTAAAGCAGACAGGCCTCATATCGCTCAGGCAGTTGGAGATCATACTGCAGACGCACCAAGTGAAACAAATTACGTGCTTGATGGTGGCTCTTTGCTCCATTGTTTACCATTGAAAAGAGCGACTCATATAACGCAATAGAAGAGGCTTATGCAGATTTAACTCGAAATCATTACGGGCAAGCGACAGTGGTGGTCGATGACTACGAGAGCGGTCTTTCTATCAAAGAGAAAACACACCAGAGACGAGGAAAACACGTGAACCATATTGTGAGTTTCGACAAAGAAACCTAATGCTCATGCAAAAATGAGGACTTTGTGCCTCGTGACAAAAACAAGACAGCTTGATTGCTATGATCATCACATCTCTGACTAAAATGGGATGTTATGTCGTTCTGTCACCAGGGGAAGCAGACGTTGATATTGTTCAGGCAGTTGGGCGATCTCTTCATAGCACCACAACGTTAATCGGCGAGGATAACATATTTGTTCATCTTGCTCCTGCATTACTCCGAAAGGGACAATACGGCCATATACTTCCGCTTTGATGTAAACACACAGTCAAAGGAACACCAAGTGTATAATATTAACCTTTTGAACGAACATTTACGAGACGAATTGTGCAATGAGCTGCTCTTTGTTCATGCTAACTCCGGCTGTAATTCAACTTCAAGGATTTACGGCACCGGAAAAAGTCAGTCTTTCGGAAATAAGTAAAACCTGTTCCTATCATGAAGTCATGTGCTAGTTCATTCCTCCTGCCAAACAAGTCTGAAGAGGACATATAAAATCTTGGCAAATGATTGATGGTAGATCTGTTTGGCAAGACCAATTATTCCTATGAATCACTGCGCCATAACATTGCCACAAAAAAAGTGGCTACTGCAGAAACATTCCTCATCTTGAGCGATTTCCCCAACATGACATGCAATATTATTCCATAGCCAACGCGTATACTATCAATATAAAGAAGTGAACAAATCATGATATGGGTGGGGATTGCAAATAATATAAAACCGACTGGGTGGGGATGGAAACAGGACAACGACCAATTAAGTCCAATCATGACCCAAAACAATGTTGCAACTGAAGAACTATTGAAAATCATCCATTGTACCTGTCCTCTATGAAGTAAATCCTCTCGATACAGCTGTGGACGCTATGGACTCCCCTGCAATGCTGTTTGTTGCCCCTGCCAAATTTAAAACTGTGACAATCCAAATAATTCACAAGAGAAGGGCAATTTCACGCTCTGAGACAAATGTTATGGACAAAAGGGATTGTGTATCAGGTGATAGTGGACAGTTGGATGTCATAATTTGGATTTCATGATAATTAAACTGCTTAGTGATATCAGCGATTCATTTAAAGTGATCATTGTCTCCCAACCTTTGGCGTTTTACATAACAAGCATCACGTTTGAGTCAAAAGTTATGTACTTGTGGTCCTTCGTACTGTGTCGGTGGCCAGTGAGGACGCCATGTTGGATTTCTGTGTGACATAAATGAACATTATGTCTGATGATCTTAATGTGTTCTTTGTCCCCTGAAACCNATATACACCAAAATCATCCAATTTGAGTTGATATGATCGTTAGATATGTTATAAAGGACACTGTACCCTACCAGGATCAGTTCAAATACCTTTTGAAGGCATTTTTTACCCGACTATAAGGCTTTAAGGGGTAATTTACGGTTTCTCGAGCTAAGGCCTCGCCTGGTGGGGTCTTTGTTCGAGCTTCCTTGCACACGCAGGCAATACTGGATTACACACGCAGCCAATGGCAATACCTGAAAGAAAAAAAAACTTAATTTAACAGCTTTTTTATTGTGTCTTCACAACAAACAAGGTAGAACACATCACACAGCTCTCCTGTTCAAATATACTAAACATACATGGCTAAATTCCCGTCTCCAAGTCTGATACATACACTTTCTGAAACGGTCAAAATGTTGACCGGATCCTCTTTATGCAGATTTATAAGAAATGCCTCCGACGTTAATTCAAATGTTTTGGGAAACTGTATAGTGCAGCATCAGCCAAGCGTTAGAGTGCTGCAATTTGCATCGTTTTGCAGTGACATATTCAATGGCTCTTTATTTCCCACACCGACTAACGATATTAGCTCGACTTTCCTAGGACGTGATCAATATAGCCTCTCTGCTAAAATGAGACAAAAACGTGTCAGTTCATTGACAAATGTATGGGAATCCACGACTAATAAAACATGTCTGTTTGCGACCATAAAATGAATTAAATTGCAGAATTAAATAGAAAAATATATCAAGTCATAATGTTCTAGTTTTTCAGTAGCAGAATACTTAAATAATATCGCATATTTAAATTTCTACGAATAATCGCCATTTTACAGTCAATTTCCTAATTAAAATATATAAGTGCAGGGAATGGACATATCAAAAGCAAGGGACGTGAGAATGGTGTGAATATATAAACACTATTTACTTTTTAATGGATTTGTTATTCATGAATAGGCTTGATCGCAAGCACATAATATTTACCATTTTATGAATACATGCATATAAAGCTTAGTAGCCTTAATCTGTTCGCAAAATAATGATTCATTACTACATCTTCTCGACACGCCAACATGCTAATGTATATATTTCTTGATGATATAAAACAACATGAATACCTTGAAATGGATGAAATATTGGTATAAACATTTACATCCGACAAGCTAGTTCAGTGAATCTGTTACTACTGCATCCCGTTATCAGGAGACATGCTTGTATTACGAATAAAATATAGCACACTTATGGCCATGATCTTTATAAAAAAGTGCATACATTTGCAGTCAATTACAAGACTGAATTACGATTAGTAAGCAAGAACACAACACGCGATCAGAGTTGCAAGTGCATCGGGGTTATATACAAGTATTCGATATGTTTTTTTATACTGCACATCGCATATTTCATTTGTAAATACGTACTTCTGCGTAAGGTTATACGATTTCGTTTTGTATATCATCAACATGGTTATGTTTTTTTATTTAGAGAAAAAAGATCATATTCAGTTACATATGAGACAAAACTAACATTGTTTACTTCTTCATTGACATTTTGATACATTAACTAGAATTTTCCAAATACATATGCCGTTGACAGTTATACATGTATCACGATCACATATTGTTTGAACATTTAAACCTTTAAAGTGCAGCATTATTTTATCGCTAGAGACCAATATATACATCTTAATCTTTATATATAAGTATAATTATACAAAACTATGCTCGTTCTAGTTTTCAAAAATTAAAGATATCTACAGATATTTAAGCTCTATCTGATAAGATTGAAGTAACACTGTGTCATTCTAACATCAGGTTATCTTTTATTCATATGTGAACTCAGAGAGAGATAAAGTGAAGTACTTTCTATCCAATCGCTTTCGTGCCCATATCAACACTGTCTGTGATAATGTTGACGATACTGAACAGTTTCAACGTTCCCAGTAATTTGATAGAGACTTTAGTATGTAGGCGTCCCTCATTCACAAAATCCGCACCTGTCCATGGTAAAATGATCATTTAACATCCAGGAGTGCGTGATTTACCATTGTTAATTCGGCTAGTTACAACAAGAAGATGGACACAAGTTCACACATAGACAAAGGTTCGACTTCAGAATGTTGTTTGGCGTGCGAGGAGGATGGCTTGGATCAAGAGGCTTTGTGTTATTGCAAGGAGTGTCACAAGACTTACTGCCACAAATGTGTGGGGCTCCACAATCAACTCTATAGGAAACACACCGTTTTGGGAAGAGAAATGTCCGCACAGTGGGCAGTTGTCAGGGAATCCGTGGAGACAGACGAGCAATGCAAGGATCACACGGATGTGAAACTGACGATGTTTTGTGAAGACCATGACACGCTGATTTGCCATGTCTGCCATTTGCAAAATCATAAGTAAGTACAGTTTAATTTAGTACATTACTATACGATAAATATATTATGAAACATAATTTATATACAAATAATGAACAAAATACATTAAAGACAGGATGTTAATTTTTTTTTTCTGATATTTCAATGGAATTTTCACTGCCCCATACTAAAATAAGCAACTATTGTCATTCACGTTGTTTCGTTTGAAACATGAATGCATTACAAAAAAAGAGATTTTCAAAACATGCATGCCCCGACTTGAAACCACATCGTCAAAATATGATATTACGAAGAGATAGAGGATATTTGTTAAATTCGGTGGAATATCGATTTTTTTCACGAGTGATCATAGAAAATAATATTTTCACGAGTGGCGCAGCCACGAGTGAAACTATTTTGTTTCTATGATCACGAGTGAATTGAAATCGATATTCCAACGAATCCAACAAATTTTCTTTTTATTTTATGCTTTTTTTTTCACCGTTTATTTACATTGTAAAGAGTTTAACTGGAGAATTTCGCTGGAATAATGACGTCATTTCGTTAAAAAAATGACGTCATTTCGTAAAAAATACCAGTTTTAAATACCAGTTTTAAATACCAGTTTTATTTCACTGACATTTCTCTATAAACCACCGGAAAGCATATAATAAAATGTTTTATATCGCATGTTCCTAAGATCTTGACCTTTGATCTCTTGATCTCAAAATAAATATGGGTCGTCCTTAGCTCATGACTAACGAGAACATTAGGTCATATAATTCTTAATATAGTAATGTTGAAAAGATCAGCATTCTCTAGTTTTAAGTTAAAACTATTTTATTGTTACAAGCCACTAAGATTTTGACCCCTTACTGGTTGATCGTTATAGCTTCCTTCTTTTCCTCAAAAATAACCAGCATATTAATTTGGGTGATCGTAGGCCAAAGCGTTCTTTAGATAGCATGTTAAATAAACAGTCGCAAAAGGAACCCCCGGAACATTGGGGCCGTGGGAGGGGTATGCCCTCCCGATATTTTTGTTAAACTATCGATGTGTGGCACGGCTTTGTCCGCCTTTTTGTTCTTCTTTTTAAAAGCTTTAATTCAAGATACAATTTATTTCATTATTTAATGGTCGGATATGTTCTTAAATGGAATAACAGACCCGTTTTTGATGGCTTACTATTGTTTTGGAAATTTGCAATGTCCCGGTTGGTTTAGAGAATCAAAATAGCGGAATGTTCCTTTCAATAAAAGAACTTGAGCATTTTATCAAGTAAACTTAATGATACATTATACATTTTAATTAGCGCAAATTCTATTGATCAGTATTTTCACACTTTTTTTTCTAGACAAAATAATATATATATAGGACAAACATTAAATACCCATGGCTTTGACAAAAAAAAGTATTTTTGTACATTAGCTGTCAGGAGAATATTGAACTATTATTTACTTTACTTAATGTATGAATTAAAAAAAAAGTATTGAATGAAACACTTTTTTTATCAGGAAATGCGCCAAAGTGGTATTGATTTCTGACAAGGTACAGAATATGCAACGGATAGGAGACTTCAAGAAGACAATCGAGAAGATCCAATCTATGCTAATTCAGCTTATTCAGAAAAAGCAAGACTTCGAAGGTAATGTTGAGCGGCTACAGGTAGTCTATGAAGAAGTTCTGAAAGAAATAAACGATTTACGGAATACCATAGTTGACACTATAAATACGATAGAAAGAAATACTGTAAAAGAGCTGAACAAATTGCTGACAACCCTGAAGTCATCCCAACAGACTGAAATTGATAAATGCACTATTGTTCTGGCAAAAATGCAACACATTCACGATTCAGCCCCGAATGTTGACAAAGGTAGTGAAACCACTGCATTGTTATTATACAGGAAATACATAGAACAGTCATACGAAACAGAAACATTGCTTTCGAATATGATGGACAACAATATACCCACCATAACATTCAGTCCTGATCCATTAATTGGACAAACTTTGACCATTCCATATCTAGGGAAGTTCATGAATCCAAACACTCACCTCAGTGTAAGCAGCAAAGAAACACATGAAGTTATGGTTAAAAAAGACAAAGAAAAATGTTGTATAACAGGTATATGCGAGACGGTAACTGGGGAATTCCTGATCATCGACTGGAATAACAAAGCAGTAAAGCTTTTGGATTCTAACTACAAAGTGATTTCGTATTCTGATCTGCCAGATAACCCATGGTTCATGAGCAGTATTGACCCCCATTTGGTGGCCGTTACAGTGAATAATCACCACGTTCACGTTATCAGAGTGAGAAGGGGTCAGCTCGTTTGGGATAGAACACTAAAATTTCAACATATCTGTACAGGGATTTTTCATCGCGACGACAAATTGTTAATCACATCGGGTACAGCACTATACCACTACAATGTAGAATGGGAATTAGTAACAAAGGTGTATGAAGACACATCACATAGATGGACAGGTAAAGTTAAACGTGTTTCTGATTTTCGTGCATGGCCTTAGTAATTTCTGGAAACTATAAATACAATTCTGCGCGTTTAACTTTTAGTTAATTAGTTCCTTCGTAGACTTATTGTCAATAGCAAATAAGGATAACTTCCCCAGTTGGTACCCACGGATCGTTCTGGTTTTCTGTTTTCAGTTACCTCCTGTGCGGTCAGTCCAGATGGGACTAGAATATACGTGGCCGACAGGACCAACAACAAGCTAACCACATTATCCACGGATGGTACAGTGATCTCCACACTGACTGATCCTGCAATGCAATGGGGAGGTTTACATGTCCTACCCAGTCTCCATGTGACAGAAGCTGGACAGGTTCTGGTATGTGGCGTCCTTTCAGACCCAATCATCCAGGTTGACCGAGATGGGAGACAGATACTGGCGCAGGTGGTGAAACGTAAAGACGGGGTGTTCAAACCTACTTCAGTGTATTATAGTAAACGTACAGCCTCACTCATGGTTGGGAGATTTAAAAGTAAGAAGATCGTCGTGTTTAAGACCAAATGACTTAATTATTAATGTTGTTGGGGAAATTCGAAACCGTTTTGCTTATAGCAAAAGACGAATTTAAAATGAGAAAGGATGATCATTCGCATACTGAGAGTATAGTATTTTTTAATTTTTGGTTAGATGACGTTGATTGTGTTACCAATTTTATATTTTTGGTGTTGTCAAAGTTTCCATGACGAATACTATCTCATATTACATTTAGACTATAAATGTTTTGTAAGTGACATTATTTGGCACATGTTATGTTATAGTCCCTATTTGCAAGCTAGCAATCGTATTTATTTACTGTTAGCAAATAAACGTTTTCGCTGATGTATTAAATGGGCATGTTGAACAAGCTGAAGAAATGTTTCAGCCATACAATCCAGTGGCAACACAATATACAGGGTAGCTATAATCTTAATATAGCAAATAGTAAATATTTCGGAAGGCATTCCTATCGCATCCCTGTACGTGCAATCTTGATAAACTTTATCATATGATTTTAGCATTTACATAAACTTAAACATTTTAAACGGTATTGTTTACGAATGTTTATGGCATGTTTGAAAATAGGTAAATGTTCCAAATATAATGTGTTTAAAATTCCTCTATGACCATTGTAATTCTTCCGTTTACGTTAATTAATGTAATTGGTAAAGGTGTGATTTATTTAATGAAAATCTATTTTGATTTTTATAATTTTCTAACAACATTTTTGAATGAGTATTAGTTATATTGATAAGATATGATTCGTATAAGACTTTACCCTTACAATAAAATGTAATTAAATACATGTTTTACTTTGTTATGTTAAATGATTAAATGTGGGTGTTTGCATGCGCATATCTTTCAATTGTATTAATAGTCCCCTAAACAAGTTCCGAACGGACCGTATCTTTCCATCTGTTTACAATAAACAACAAGAAAGCCATTGATGCATAGCATTAAAGGGGGCGCCGTTTAACAGTTTCAATTGCAAGAAAAGTAAAATGATATTATACGTGATCGTATTTGCAAACTCATTATTCAATCACAATAACTTATTACTTTTTTTAAAAACAAAACTAAGTTTAATTAATCATTTTCAATATGATAAACATATACATATTCATCACGCCATATTAATTTATATGATGTAATTAAGAACAATGTTTGTTTTTGCATGTCAGCATAAAGTTAAACCCATGGCCAGGAAACAATCAAAATTTAGCCCTTTGGGCGTCATTAAAAATAATATACGTTTCCCTCAAACGATCCGTAGTAATATATACATTCAAATCAGATTTGTTTGTCTTTAGCAAATTATAAAACTATGATGTCCATTTCATACAAAATAACGAAATCCGACACGCTGAAATAATTTAAGCCAAGAACAGCAAAGTTGTTTGTTTAATGATAGCTTAATATTTTAACTTTTTTTTTGTACTTGAATGCAAACCAACTGGCAAGAACATGGAAGTAAATAACGAACAATAACACACCAAATTAAGCAAATTAATAAAATCTATAAAAATTTACAAGCAGTATACGAAGGTATTAAACTCATTATTTGATAGCTGTGATTCTTTCATTTGAAAGCTGTTATTATTTCTATTCAAACATAGTTTTTTTTTTTTTTAAATCATAAAGCTAATTCGATGTATAAAGAAGTTAATCAACCGAAAAACCTATCCAATGCCAACAATTTTTGCACTTAAGGTTATCTCTAATAATGTTTCTTTTATATGAATAATGAGTAATGATAAGTAAGAACATGTCATTTTATAATAAAATGCTCATTTTGTAAATGAACCATTATTTTCATTAACTCACTCTTTTCATTCTGTCTTAACAATTTGAAAAGAAATAACAGGCTTTTTTACTCACATTTGAAAATGTGTGTACTATTCATAATTCCTCAAACAAAACAAAATGTCAATGGAAATTATAAAAGTAACGGATACGTCTGTTCATTTGGCAATGTCACGGCAAATACCTTCTGTAGAGATAGTTCCTTGAATGTTTGTTTCATAAGTATGACATACAATCTAGAGGTCACAGGAACAAGTTTATGAAACCAAACACTGTCACCATTTTTTTAGCAGGTAAGCTAACAGACATGTTCGCATGGAATGATAAAAAGTCCCATCTTACACTAATTTACCACAGTTTATTGCAAATGATATTCGAAGTCTTTTTGAGGGGAAAGTACACTGGCTTTTGAGCAAGTTCCTGTGTTAGCCTTCTCATTTGTATAAAGATGTTGAATGGCGAAAGTTCCAGGCAATGGTGATGCCATACGTATTGCAGTACCTTGAATACAAGATATTGTATAACGTTGGTCAATATCAAAGCAAAATGCTGATACTATTGTTTTGAAGATGAGCAATAAAATGTACAAATCAATACAATGCACTTTGCAGAGTAAATTCTGAAATAAAATGTGCATCGACTGTGAGTACTTATTAACTGTAAACAATATTGGACGTCGTTAAGTAGATCTTACACTTGCATCCATCTCAACAACAACAGTGTCAATGCTAGGATATGAGATATTTTACAAAGGGCATTTTAAGGAATATATACGTGTTAACATGTATGTTTGAAACCTTAGTCCGAAAGAAACTATAATATTTTTTTTTTTATAAAGAAACAACAAAATAAAACAAAGTTAAAGACTGTTTTATCAATATCTGTTTTCGATATTAATATATGGATATGTTGCACACATACGTTTACCCGAATGTTTTTAGAACAAAATTCTGATTAATAAGTGCACGTTAGAACTATGGGAATTGGTGTGTGATATCGCATGCTGATCCAAAAACATGTGTGGAGTTTCAATTGAATAACTGTAGTAGTTACAGAGATGTGTACTTGCTGAACGCTAACCTAACCTAACCATATATTCATCTTGCACGCAAGTCTTAAGCGGACTTATAAGTACAAAAGGGGGCATACTACTGCTAAAAAGCTGGTCACAATTATAGTTCTTGGTCAGTGAATGTTAATAAAGACCTTTAACACATATGTTAAGTTTTATTTTAATATCTGTTGTAAAGAGAATGAAATAGAGATGTTGCATATTTGCCTTTACCATTTTTCTAAGCAGAAAACGGTGCATAATTCTGCTAATTTGCAGATCAGAGTTATGGATCTTGGTTTTTGACCATGACCCACATGTAAAAAAGTTTCAATAGAATATCTGTAGAAGAAACGCTGCACGTTTACCTTAACGGTACGCAGACGCAAACGCCGATGCATTAGTAAAGCCGAATTATTGGTGAATAGTCGAGTTAAAACAGCAACATAGCAACGAACATTTCTTCAGAAAGTTTAGCTTTAGCTCTAGCTCTGGAGTTTTCTGTCAACCATTATGTGCAAAAACATTACTGTTTATTACAATCACTATAGGTGTACGATAGTAAAAGAACGGAATAACATGGGTAAGTGCACAATATTCTGATTGTGTCCAGCTGAGCCAGAAACATTTTGCATACAATTATATGGACACTGCAGCTAATTATATCCAAACCGAAACCGCTTTAAGGACTGAGTCAACGGATCGCAACCAATTCAACCATTATAACACAACATTATAACAAAAACCCTTGCAAGAAAAGGTACATTTACCAATGTCCAATGCTCCCACTAATATGCCAACTTACACTTACCCTAACGCCAACGACGCTCATGGTAAGGTTCATGGTAAGATCCATGATTTAAGTCGCGGTTGCAACGCTGGGTAACCAGGATGTGCATCCCCGTTCTTCCGGCAGCATGTGAGGTGCAATTCACAGAACGACCAAAACACACACATGATGATAAACATGATCCAGAAGCTGGACTCCAGATAACAGTCCTTCGAGAACAATGTCTCAAAAATTGACTCCATCAAAATTAAAATGTCGGCACTTAAAACGGAAATTGGCAGTTTAAAGCAGACTGATACAGATATTATGTATGCCGTAAACGAACTCCAAGAATTCCGTCAGTCTATAAGTGACTACAACGAACACTGCAATTCCCACAACAAAACTAGTTCACAAAACTGAAAATATATTAAACTCCTTCAAGGGGAAGCGTTTGATAGCATCCATTATCTTCAATTACAAAATCCCGAACAAAACGAAGAATTCATTGAATTAAACTGGACAAGCATGCGTGACAACCTAGTATTTGTAGGGATTCCTGAAAATTATGCAGGAAATGCGAAAAACACAAACTATAACGTCAACATCCGTGAAAAATCTGGGCGAAAGTTCCTTAAAGAAAAAATGAAAACAAAACGGACATAAGCATACATGAAGTAGTCATACATTTTGACCGAGCCAACCGACTTAGATGCGTGTCCAGACAAAGTCAACTCAACCAATTATCGACGAGTTCAAGCTGTACAGTGACCGTGACGCAGGTCTTGAAGCAGTCATCAGGCTTAATAAGCTTAATAATAAACGAAATGTTAATCACATTACCTTTGGGAAAACGATAAATGGGAAGGGTTATGTACTCCTCCATTGTATTGTATTTTATCACTAATATATAGATTGAACTTTACCCCAATATATACCTTGAGCGAGACGATGTTATTATCCTCGCATCAATAAGCATTAATACAAAATATAATGACGATCATCAATAACGAACAAAAGTCATTCATAAAAGTTAGACCTGCATGGATGTAGAGAGTCTCTGAGGAATTGGATTAATCATTACTTACGCAGGGAAATATTGTACCGAGATACCACGGTTCATGCTAAAATACAGGAATATCAGCTAGCGTCGTGTAATCATTTTGCATGTTTTATTTAAAAATCGTTCTATGCTCGATAAAGTTACGATGCAGAAAAAGTGTTGACCTTTTACCTTGAATTGTGATCGTGACATTTGACACTCCCAAATATATAAACTAACCACAATTACAACCATATTGGGTTGTTTTTTTGTCGATAACAACTTACATTTAAAACAAATTACTAATCCTAATCACACAATAATGTGGGTATATTTTGTCGTTTCCAGATAATTAAAACGCCTAAACAATACAGTACTTCACAAAATCGCAACAATATTATATTGTATATTTTCACTTCTAGATAACTGAAAGACACCCGAGAAAAGGAACTAAACCAAATCATAACAATAGTGTCTTTATATATAATTTTGTCGTCTTCAGATAACTAAAGAAACCTAAATAGTAAAGTAACAAATCATATCATTAAATACGGATTAGTGGCCTACAAAAAATGTACCTTTATGATTACTATGTTCCTAAGGAAATTCGAAAGATTCAAATAAACTGAATTGAACTACTGAAATAAACTTATAACTGAATATAAATAATGAAATTAAGGTAAAACCAAATGGAAATACCGAAAAAAACAAACCTCAGAAGTCGGCGCTTAGTAATTATTTTTCTTCGAGAATTTCATCGTAACTTAAATTTGTCGTACGATGTCTAGACGGACTACAGAAAAATAAAGTAATATAGCATTTAACCACATTTGTGGGTTGAATTTCAGGTAAAAAAATAAGCCTAAATAATGTGATACCATAATTCCAAACGAAACATCGTTATTTGTACAATTCAGTTCATTGTTTGAATGTATTAAATTACAAAAAAAGGTTGTCAACCAAACATTCTTTATAACTCGGTTAACAATAAACGACATCATGCTAATGTCTACATTTGACGATTTTTTAAATAATATAAATATATTTAAATGGGTTACATTTTTAATGTTTGCATATGTGACAGACTTCTACATTCAACATTTTCAGCATATCGTCAACTAGTACAGACCGCCACATTGGAACGTGCGCTAATCAAATATAGCTGCAGAAATATGTCAAGAATCTACATCCGAAATGCGATAAAGCCAGTATCCATTCAATTACATGGCTAGAGCGCCAGAACAGACCCAGTGATCAGACTAGCAAGTGTATCAGTCTGGTTAGAACAGTTCTGATAAAATATGGGGACTCTGAACTGAAATAAGTATTGTACAATCTGAACAGGGCCAACATTTAAATTTATACATATACATACATATATATATTTATAAACGATAAAGTAGTATACAACCAAACAAAAGAACAACAAACAAACACGACTCATCTTTTAGAACATTCAATGTTCACGTGGGCAACTTAGTACACACATTTCTCCCAGTAAATTGGCCACACACAATTTAAGTTCAAATAATTGCCAATGCCAAGTTGCAGTCTCTGAACCGATAGTGCGTCTGGAGAATAAGTGTGAACGTAATTAAATATCAGACTACATTATTATAAGTGCTGTCTCGGAATTAAGTGATTCGCAACAAGTGCGTAAAAGCGTTCTGTTCTTCTCTTTCAAAAGGGTGACGAGGACAAGTTCGACTAAAGTAGTGTGTCGTCTTATTACACAAGTAGTGTCAACCAATACAGAAAAAATCAATATCATCTAAACAACTGCATAACATCCATAAAACATTCGTAAGTTATCGACAGTTGTTCGTTGGTATAATTGTTAATTGCGATTTACAAAACAAAAACATCGATTCTTTAAAAACGAAAATGGCGACTCAATGAAACCATTTTTTAAAACGTTTTTTCTCCCCATTAATTACCTTCAATTTAAATAATTGTGCAATCCCAAGATAGGTCTGTATGTACGCTACCCACGTACGAAATTTCAGAAACACATTCCTATCAAAACTCAATTTATTGAGTGGAAACCGTGTATCACATTAAGTAACAGTGATTTTGACCATGACCCTACTGGCCCTGAATGTAATCCCAAACTTAGTATGTACAGAAACACTGTTCATCATGATAAGTGCATTCGGTAATCTGATAAGACTATTTTTCACCATACATGCAGAGAATCATAATAAATATCAAGATATATAAATATACCTATATTTAGAACAATATGAACCCTGATTACACTCTCGTCTTTAAGCATTACCACATTAACAATTGGTATCGATACGTTCTTTTTTGAGCACGTGGTTTCCTCACATGGTTAAGATATAGGCACACTTAAAATATAAGGATACTTTCAAAAGCATTTCCAAAAATCAGAAGGACAGAACAATCTCAAACACATTCTGAACATTTTTTTTTACACAATGGATCATTTGTTAGATTAAACCTTTAAAGCATTAAAATTGACAAATACTTTGGAGAACCGTGAGTTAAACCTGTTGTGAAGTATAAAATTAATACAACAATTTAAGAAATGAAAATCAACTGCAAGTGTCTGACCACTAATTCGTGCGGGTGCATACACCAGCCACATGATGTTTATGTCAATAATGTATACGATTTCCATGTGTGTTTCTGTATTGAATTTTCAATAATACAGTAGGTTTTTAGACCATCCTAAAAAGTGAAACACTGCACCGCAATGACGTTGTTTCTCTAAGAAATATTTCTGCGTGGGCTTACAAATGCCATCAGCGAAAAATATAACACCATACAGTTCTAAGTAAATCCAAACGAAACCAAATGTAATTTAATTCATGTATAATAAAAAAGAACTAGTTCCATATTCCTTATTCAAACCACTTTAGCAACTGTTCCTTTTTAAAGAAACAACCTTGCAGTACCCAATAGCTATGAAAGACACAGCTATTTGAAAACTTATATTGTTTGTCGAGCATACCGAATGCATTATTATACATGTTCAGGATTTTCCTTTCGCTTGAATAAGATTTCTTGTTCAAACCGAACTGGTATTTTCTACTTTGAATATCACCTTCACATCAAATAAAATAAAAACCAATACAATTATTTTACATGATTAATCACATAAAAATGCATTTTATCACACTTCGACTGATTTTATTTTTATTTATACTCCAGGTTATTTGTTCGTGGCTGAATAAGGAAAAAGGAACTTATTCCTTAATGAAAACGAAAAAGGACCTGTCATTTTCAAACTTAAACATTTCTTTATAATGAACAAATGTGTACCACATATATATGATAATTATTGTACATGTATGTAGTATATACAATATTATATTTTTAGTAACACATTTCTACTTAGTTTTATTTAATGATAACCCAGTTCCTTTTTTCGCGCCTCAATAAGGAAAAAGGAACCATTTCCTTATTCCTTATGCAAATCGAATATGGAACCGGTATTTCTTAACTTACTAAATAAATTAAAATGAACCAAAATGTACCATATACCAATACTAATCATTGTTTATATAAGTAAGAAATTACATATATTTACATTTGTACTTAATTTTATTTAATGATAACGCAGTTACTGTTTCCTTATTCAAGCCAACTGGGACAGACATTGTCTTACTTAAAAGATGAAAATGAACCAAAGTGTACTAAATAACAATGAAAATCATTGTATAGGTATGTTGGGTGTTGAAAATGTTTATTGCGTTACATTTGTACTTTGTTTTATATAATGATAACCGGTTCCTTTTAGCGGCTGAATAAGAAAAAGTAACCAGTTCCTTATTCCTGATGAGGATAATGATAATGATAAAATACAACATTTAACCATTCTACTTAAAATAAAGTGATTACATTAATCAAAAATGGTATTTAATGCGTGTCCTTATGGCTTTTAATTGTATGTTGTAATCCATGCATGTCATCTGACTTATGTTATTGTTGCGAAATAAACGCGTTATTTGTTCTGTTATAAGAATGAAACACGTTTATTCTAAATCGCATTTATTGCATTTCCTGTAATTGTAAATTGTAAAGGAATACAATGCATTATGGGATTTGTATTACTCAGCGTATCCTGTATTTTCAGTATTAGTGTGTTAATTCTTGTTATTTACTGTCTAACAATGGTTTTGTGCGACGAATAAATGTACGTATTATATACTGCTGTTAATGATTGATTGGTATTATTTATGTATGAATTATTTATAATGCTTAAACATGGGCTATTGGCCTTCTGGAAATGTTGTAAATAAAATAAATCTTTAAATTAAACAATAGTTCAAGTATGAGCATTGTGTACAAATTTTCACTAACTTCGGGCTTAGAAATTGGGGAGTTTAGATTTTACTATGAATTGTCGACGAATATGTCATAAAATACACAACAAAAGTAATTATAAAAATCTCCTCTTATTTGCGACTCCATAGTAACGTATTTTTACTGCTTCTTTACTATTAACTTTGTTGTCAATTTCCCACATTTTCCGTTCCCACGTTGTCATAGATTCATAATGGAATCGTGACTAAATCATTTTAACTGTTAATTGTGATGTCGTAGAAATGCAAATTTTCACGAAACCTCACGAATTGTCGTTACTCGATCGATTCATTGCGTGTGAAAAAGCATTAAGCGATAATATCACAACTGTCTGTGGAGTATTGCAATCGCATTGCATTCCAACTCGTATCCTCGTTGTAACTTTTCACGTTTACGAATATGTATGCACAGGAGCAAATATCTTAAACATGTCCTAGTGTTTAGCTATTGGATAATCTTGACAAAAAGTTAGGGTCAGATAAAAATAAATCAATCAAAAACAATGTCAGAGATAAAATTGTACAAAAACAATTATACCAAATATGAACCTGGGCTATGCTAGAGTTCCATGATCCGAATGTAAACGTCCGAAATTAAGGCCTCAGAATAAGGGACTGGTCACTGTTCCTTATTCGGAAGCATTTATTCCGGACGAACACTTTCGGATAATTACGTTTGAGAGGTTGTGTTTTATTTAAGCTTAATTATGTTATATGGATGTCTTCTATCACATTTCTACTGTATATTTTATTGGACTAAACCCACTGAAATCTAGTATTATGATCATGATGATGATGATGATACTATTTTTTTAAATAATAATACAATAATAATAATTAAATGTGTAATTTAGAAGCACGTTTTGCATTGGATGAGCAAATTCGTAGATTTATCCGAAGATATAATTGAAATAATAAAATTCTGTATGATTTCTTCGTTCTCGGTCTGGATGGGTCAGTTTTCGAGCCAACGTTCATGCGCAGATGATGTCAACACCTGAAATCAAAGAAAACGTCATTTTACAGTTGATATGGCTGTGGTTTCACAAAAATATAGGGTATATTTATTGAACAGTTCCTCTGGCTGTCGCTTCAAGAAAATAAAGGCTTCAAATTATATACGGCATTATTTCGAATCACGAATACGAGTATCATGAGATTCAACTCCAAGTCTTTTATACTTTTAACGTCTGAAACAGTCACACTGTTGCTTGGTTTCACTTTATCATTTTTATCAGACTGTCCATTTAAATTGTTCCTGAAATTTCATAGTGCTGCAATTTCCTAGCTTTCAACCCTACAATTGCCTCATTTGCATCGGAATATGCCACTTGTCACACTCCCATACCTACTTAAAAGCACTTGATATTATTATCTCGAAATTTCCCAGACGTTTCCAATACACCACTTTGGCTCAACCCTGACAAGTTATGTGCAATGTCCTTATCCAACAAATCCGAACTCCGCGGCTAATCAAATATAATCTGATTCCACCATAGACACAACACGAATCGTTTATACTGAAGAAGAATGTACAAAATAAATTCAAAACATAACTGGAAATATGTATAGTCTAAACATTATTCACAGTAAATGCATACACATACCGCATGCATAAATCACATGCCGAAGTAAACATAAAATAGATCTTTCCCAAAATGGCGCGCTCGACTATTCTTCTGCTTTTATTTTATAATGTACATTTTATGTCAGTCACCTTATATAACTAGAGCTTTGTCACAGACGTGACGTATACTCCCACATGCTGCATTGACACAGAATATTTTGCATGCTGTCTCACAAAACAAGAGAAGCTAATTTATTGCAATTTTTAAGAATTATTATGTCATTATCATTTATGGCCATTTTAACCTTTGAACTCTTGAATTCTTTCGTATGACACGCCGTCCAATGACTGTGAACAAAATTAATGAACAGGGTCATTTTAAAATCTCACAATGAATGACATAGTTATGGCCTGGACTAGTCTGTCAACAGACTCATACTTTTGTTTTCTTTTCTAATTTCACAATTACTTCTTGAGATGTATTGCAATACAATATCAAAGCTCCTTTTCTCTTCTGGCTGAATTATCATCATTTTAATCACATAAGAAAACGTAACTCTGTATAGTATAAGTACAGTATAAGAAGCAGGAGAGACTTATCTCTATAAAAAATGATAATGCAGGGCTGTAAACAGTCTAGGCCTGGAAAGCTCATTTATGGCCATTTTTGACGTTTGAACTCCAAGTGTGATCTTTACCTTGGAGATATCGACGTAATTCTTTCGCATGACACACCGTCCAATGATTGTGAACAAATGTTAAAATCTCACGATGAATGACATAGTTATTGCCCGGAAAATATTATTTATGGCCATTTTTGATTTTTGAACTTAAAGTGTGACCTTGACTTTGGAGATATCGACGTTATTCTTTCACGCGACACACCGTCCAATGATGGTAAACAAATGTGCCAAATGATTTTAAAATCTTACGATGAACAACATAGTTATGGCCTGGACAAGCTCATTGATGGCCATTTTTGACCTCTGAACTTAAAGTGTGACCTTGAAGTTGCAGATATCGACGTAATTCTTTTGTGCGACACACCGTCCAATGATGGTGAACAAATGTGCCAAATGATTTTAAAATCTCACCATGAACGACATAGTTATGGCCCGGACAAGCTGATTTATGGCCATCTTTGACCTTTGAACTTAAAGTGTGACCTTGACGTTGCAGATATCGACGTTAATTCTTTCATGCGACACACCGTCCAATGATGGTGAACAAATGTGCCAAATGATTTGAAAATCTAACAATGAACGACATAGCTATGGCCCAGCCAAGCTCATTTATGGCCATTTTTGACCTTTGAACTGAAAGTGTGACCTTGACGTTGCAGATATCGACGTACTTCTTTCGCGTGACACACCGTCTAATGATGGTAAACAAATGTGCCAAATGATTTTAAAATCTCACAATGAACGACAAAGTTATGGCTCGGACAAGCTCATTTTTGGCCATTTTTGACATTTGAACCTTAAGTGTGACCTTGACCTTAGAGATATCGACGTATTTCTTTCGTGCGACACACCGTCCGATGATGGTGAACAAATGTGCCAAATGATTTTAAAATATAACAATGAACGACATAGTTATGGCCCGGACAAGCTCATTAATGGCAATGTTTGACCTTTGAACTCAAAGTGTGACCTTGACCTTGGAGATATTGACGTTATTCTTTCGAGCGACACACCGTCCAACGATGGTGAACAAATGTGCCAAATGATTTTACAATATCACAATGAACGACATAGTTATGGCCAGGACAAGCTCATATATGGCCATTTTTTACCTTGAACTAGTTTGACCTTGACCTTGGAGATATTGACGTAAATCTTTCGCGCGACACACCGTCCAATGATGGTGAACAAATGTGCCAAATGATTTTAAAATCTCACAATGAACGACATNAGTCTGATTGTTGACACATTTATATATCAAGATTGCCGTGTGGTATTTACATCTATTATTAAACGAGAGCCATTTAAGCTGTAAAAACAATTCTTTGGATGGTGTTCTATTTGGCTTTTGTAGAATGACTTTCGCTGCGCGTTTTTGTAAAACATTCACTTTTGTTAAATTGGTTTTATTAGCGCTGCCCCAGATCGTACAACAGTAATCGAAAGTGGTAAGAATATATGAATTATGAAATAATTTCTTCATATCAAAAGTGAGATAATTTGATATCTTTTTTAGCAGAGTTATTTTACTGCTTATTTTAGAGCATGTTTTATCAATGTGTACTTTCCATTGCAGATGTTTGTCGATATAAAGTCCTAAAATTTTATGGCTAGTGACATTTTCAATAGCGTTATTATCTATTTTCAGATTAAGGTTGATATTTTTAATTTTTTGTTTCGAGCCAATAAGCATGCATTTGGATTTATTAGGGTTTATCATCATGTTATTGAGGGTGCACCATTTTTGTATGGAATAAATATCATTTTGTAAGTTAGTCTGAATTTCTGAAGGATTGGCCCCAGTAGCATATAGTGTCGTGTCATCAGCATACAAGTCTATGTCTGATTGATTAAGTAATAATCCAATATCATTTATATAAATTAGAAACAAGAGAGGACCCAAAATAGAACCTTGAGGGACACCACTCTTAATAGTCAGAGGGGTAGAAAAACTAGTCCCTAGTTTAACGCATTGTTGTCTTTGACTAAGATAAGAATGAAAAAGGGACAAGGTACCATCCGTAAAGTGATGAAGTTTTAGTTTGTATTACAGTATTTCATGATCTACTAAATCAAAAGCTTTTTTCATATCAATAAAAACAGAACCAATACAATTACCATTATCTACATCCTTTAGCCACTCATCAATCAGTCGAATCAGTGCTGTTTGGCAAGAATGATTTTCTCTAAATCCTGACTGATGTTTATTTAACACATTTGTTTTACGAAAGAATTCTTTTAATTCATTTGATAGATGTTTTTCGAATATTTTGGATATAGTTGGAAAAATTGAAATCGGACGATAGTTATTACAGTCCTCTCTGTCTGAGTCTTTATATATTGGTATAATATACGCTTCTTTTACCTAATCGGGGAAAATTCCTGTACGAATACTATTATTTGTTATCGAGGTAATTGGTACAACAATATGCTCTCCACAGTATTTTAAAATATTTGCACCGATCCCGTCAATTCCCGTAGCCTTGTTAACATTTAAATTGCCAATTATTTTACTTACTTCGAGAGGGGTAATGTAATTTATAGAAAATTCATGCTGTTTTAAGGATTTGTCGAGATATAACTTTAAATAAGCAAAGTTTTTTTCGTGAAATTTCAGCTTATCAACAATAATTGATATGTTTGTAAAATGCTCATTTAAGGCAATTAGAATCGTACTTTTGTCCTCAACATACACACCGTTCACTAGAATTTTATTTGGCAAATTCACTCCGCAGTTTTGATTATTGTCATTATTAGATATCATTTTCAAATTTTTCCAAATATGTGCCGAACTAGTACCATTTTTAACAGCATTGTTGTAATATTCTTTCTTGCTTTTGCGAATTAATGCAGTAGTTTTATTTCGTAACAGTTTATAATTGTCACAGTCTTTAATTTTGCGGAAGTGATCTCTATCGCGCATACTTTTAATAACTTCTTTGTTTATCCATTTTGGCATATCAATATGCATCCATATTGGTTTATTGACGACTATTTGCAATAGACATTTTTTTTTCAAAAGGATGCAAATAAACATCGTGACAACACTTTGAACACGGAATGTTTCAATACACTAGCCGATGTGAAATAGAACCAATATCGCACACTATTAAACAACTGTGACTCGCTCTGAGAAAAGGGTGTTTTTTTACATGTGCGGAAAGTGTCATCATAGATTAGCCTGTGCAGTCTTCACAGGCTAATCACGGACGACACTTTCCGCTTTGATTGTATTTTTCGTTGAAAGGAAGACTCTTCTTGACGAAAATCCAGTTTAGGCGGAAAGTGTCGTCCCTGATTAGCCTGTGTGGACTGCACAGGCTTATCTGGGACGACACTTTATGCACATGCATTAAACCCCCTTTTCTCAGAGCGCGGCTAAACTGAATACGACCCAGGAACACTGTTGGCGATATGCTTTGTCATCCAGGTCGAAGTTTGATTAAACACACACACAAACAGGTGCAGCAATAAACACACACACAAACAGATGCAGCAATAAACACACACACAAACAGGTGCAGCAATAAACCATGGCGTTAAAGGGTCTCAAACACACACACAAACAGGTGCAGCAATAAACCATGGCGTTAAAGGGTCCTAAACACACACACACACAAACAGGTGCAGCAATAAACCATGGCGTTAAAGGGTACTCTGTCAATAGTATGTTCATTTTCATGGATGCAATAAATTTGGCCTATTTTCCCACAAATTGTTAAATCAAATAAGTCAAAGTGTGTTTCATATATAATTGGAACACTGGTCTAGTAAGGATGAATACAATGTTTCAATGTTTCTGTTTTTGAGATTGAAAGTATAACTGCAAAAATACCGGTTATAGAATAGACATCAAATTCTAAAATGCCATTGAATAATTTCAAAATTAGCATGTAAAATGATAATGTTTTAAAACTTGTTCTGACGGAAAACTGCATTGATTGAAACAGTGATTGCAATTTATAGCACAGCGAGCAAATCAGAAAACAAACATGTATCTGTTTGTTGTTTCACTTGAAAGTATGATATTGATAAAATTAAATATTGCATCATACTTTTGACGTTTAAAACAAATGTACTAAACTATTGGAAGACTCTCAATCAATATTTGCGATGTCTGGGTTTACCCAATATATTGACTCATTTTTCTATCACCAATTCATAGCAATAATGAGGTATTCATCGTCTCGTGCAATCTGATTAAATGGTATTAAATCTATAAACAATCAGCTCTTAATCCATTTATGCCTAGCGTCTAGTAAAAAAGGCCTTGGCTAACAGCGTAGACCCAGATGAGGCGCCGCATGATGCGGCGTCTCATCAGGGTCTACGCTGTTTGCTTAAACAAATTTCTGTGAGAAATATTCTAAATATAGAAATAAATATACTAGACATCCCTAATTTTGGAAATAAATTGATCCAATTTAGAAGGATGGGGAACGTCCACTAGGCATAAATGGGTTATTAAATTGTGATTGCAATGAGATGGTAATTGTTAATGATTTTAGAACATGCGATGCCAATAAGACCTGATACAGAAACAAATTAATGTCAATAAGGCATGTTACAAAGATGTGATGTCAATAGGACGTGATACATAAAACATGTGATGTCAATAAGGTATGATACATACAAACGTGATGGCAATAAGGCATGATACATAAAACATGTGATGTCAATAAGGCATGATACATAAAACGTGTGATGTCAATAATGTATGATACATAAAACATGTAATATCAATAAGGCATGATGCATAAAATATGTGATTTCAAGAAGACATGATACATCAAACGTGTGATGTCAAGAAGACCTGATGCATAAAATATGTGATTTCAATAAAAACATGATATCACCAATAATCATTCTGTCGAAATATTTCTTGTGACAGTTGTGTCTCAATAGTTGTTTATATGTGTATGAATAAGGTTTTATTGTTTCAAATAAATGTGCATAAATTGCATCTTTTGTAGTGTTAAAGGACAATCTATGTAAAAAGTTTACCGTTGGTCTAAAGCTGTGAACTAAAATAAACGTATGCTATGCTATGTGTGAGAGATTAGCCTTGTATATGAACATTGCAACAGAAGTGGTTGTTTACACACTTTAATATTAAGTTCAATAATTACAAACGTATGAATATCGACATCGATTTAAAAAGTACCCCGGTGGCGCAATCGGTTAGCGCGCCGTACTTATAGACAGTATTGGCTAAGACATGCGGAGGCTGTGAGTTCGATCCTCACCCGGGGCATATCGCTTGTACAAGATTGTTTTTTACGCATTATTTAAACCAAGTACTTGCCACTTCGTTTTCATTTTTTTCGTTTATTATTAATTTATGAAACACCGTCAAGTAGCCCACAAGTTCTTTCCTATATAATACGTAAAAACTTAACATACATTACTTTAGGCTACAGAAACGTGTAACCTATAAGACTGCTTGTTAATACGATTGAGCATTGATTTATATTGGGTTGTGAAGTACGATCGAATTAAAGATTTGCATATAAGTTGCAAGGTTCGTCATCCTTCAACTTCAACTTCAACTTCAATGGAATACTCTTCAACGCCACGGTGCACATCTACTGAAGAGGCTTTGATCCTGATGGCTTTGCTTTGTTGTTCACTGACAGAACTTCACGAGATCATCCAAATCGCTAAGAAAGAACTCAACGAAGCACTTCACTTCATCCTTTTAGTAATCATCGTTCAGACCATCTACCATCATTTCCGGACTGACTATTGAGCAAATACTTAACACTTACCGATTCATGAATATTGCATGATGGCTTTAAAGATTGTAATGTTATTTTGTTTTTATATATTTTTAAGCAGCACTGAAACACGAGCGAGGACATACAATAAACTGAATAAATACACAGGAAGCTACGAAAAACAAATGTGTGTAAACTACCTATCAAAACATGTATTATTAGAGCTTCGCTGATACCGACATGTTTATTTTCGTATTTGTGAAATAAACGATAAAAGTGCCTTATGTGTCGTATAAGAACATCTGCAAATAATTTTGTTTTTTTTCCCAATGTTTCATCTTAAGCCCCATAAGACAGATTAAATTTTACGGTTTCCATGTAAATAAGTCAAAATGAAATAAAATAGGGCTTAAACAGTAAAACCGAGTTGGTTGCTGGGATACCATACGGTAAACTTAATCAAAATCCGATGTGTCACATAAAATTGGGATTCACGTTTTAACAGTGCGTTTGGATGCTTTAGCTGCATCACAAATACATTGAAACTTAAGAAAATTGAAACTTACGTCTCCAGTTACTTGTCATACCTGTTTACTAACAATTTTAAAGAGCTTAACAGTTTATGAAATGCACAACCACGTTCTGTTTTGCTTAGCTAGAAATTTTAGTTTAGTTATGTATGAAAAGTCGCATCGTCGGATACCCACGTTCGACCCATTCCGCTACTCTCCATTAATGATGGAGAGTAACGGAATGAATTAGTCGTGGGTATCCGACGATGGAAAAGTCGAAAAGTTGCATCAAACATGTTCAATATGGAAATCGTTCACAATTAATAGTTCGTGGCCATTATTTGTCCATTTTAATGTTTTACTTATTGCATCACCTTTTCGGAATATCATGACCTTGGTTTGTTCTATGTTAACTGTAAAATTCCACTTATCGCAGTAGGTTTCTAAATTGCATAATGATTCTTGAAGACCCTCCTGTGTTTCAGAGAACAAAACCGCGTCGTCAGCAAATAATAAAGCAAAGATCGATATTTGTGTCGCGTTCTGAGAAAACTGGACAAAATGCATGTGCGTAAAGTGTCGTCCCAGATTAGCCTGTGCAGTCCGCACATGCTAATCCGGGACGACACTATCCGCCTAAACTGGATTTTCGCTAAGAAGAGACATCATTTAAACGAAATTCACAGCTTCATAGCACAGGCTAATCTGGGATGACAATTTACGCACAAGCATTTTGTCCAGTTTTCTCAGAACGCGACACATTTGATCCAATGTAAATAATGCCGGCGTTGATTCCATTTTGCAAATTGAATTCGATATCATTAATATGGGCGATCTTCCCTTGAAAATAACCAACGTAACTACTTTATATTTCGGATAATAACGGTTGCATAAACATGTGGATTAAAACTGACATAGTTGTATACAGAAGTTGTTAAAAAAATAGTTTGAATACATTTTCGACAAAGAACCTGTACTGGAGATAATCATAAACATGATAAGTCATGGCGCGTCAAGAGCAGAATGTTGTATTCAGACAGATTATGAAATCACAATTTTATTTAGCCTACATACGCATACATAGAAAAAGCAATCTCAAAGCTCTTATTTACTGAGTCCATGTCGATCAAAACGTGGAATGTCTGTTGACCTCGTGTCCCGTCTTCCTTTCGATAGTGTTCAATAAATGGCGATATTTATAAACTAATTGTGTATGTTAATTCATATATGAATAGCGCTTGCGTAGTATTCGCGAATTATTTCTAAATGTGCATTTGCTTAACATCTCCAATTTATGTTGTCCAATCTATAATATTTATCCTCTTTCCGTAAAAGCAAATAAACCTGGTAAAATAAAGTCGTGTATACGACAGAATGCAAATTTTCATGAAAAATTAATTCTTACGTTTATTCCCGTTAATACGAACTTATTATACGGCGAAGAAAGGGGACAGTATAATGACGTGTATTCTCGGTACACATATTTATGATAGAGATTATTGTGTCAGAAACGTTTGCTTTAGGATGTTTGAAGAATCTAGGGCCTGATATGTCTTTTTAGTGGCAGGCGAACAATCTGGAACCCGAGTGTCAAGTAAATGATCGTTTTTCCATCGTACATTATTTAAGGCAAGTTCACATCATGAAAGTACGTATACATATTACTGTGTTGTTTTAGCGTTTGAATTTACATCATTTTTTGTTGAGGAAACTATTATAACTAATTTGAGCGGCGTCATGCGAAAATGTGTGTTATGCCATATGAGGCCAGCTTAGCTCCAGCCCTGACTGCTCAGTCTGGTCAGGAGCTACCCTATCCGCTAATGAGATCACGAAACCTTACTGACTTTAGAACGGACAGTTTAGCTTAAAACCAGGCTGCGCAAGTGTGCATGCTTGATCGGAGCTACGCTGGCTGTATATGGCATTACAGCCATTTTTGCACGACGCTGCTAATTTGTGGCGTGTTCTGAGAAAACTGGGCAAAATGCTTGTGCGTAAAGTGTCATCCCAGATTAGCCTGTGCAGTCTGTGCAGTTTTCTCAGAACACGACACATTTTACCTTCGTGTGTTTCTTTTTCATCATTATTACTGAAATGCATAAAACGACATTCTCATAATCATTCATCTCACAATATTAAACCCGTTTGTATTACAAACAGTACACATCATCATGATTCGGGTTATACTTACCATTGCCAGAAACACACATTTTCATGTTGGCCTTACCCGACACCGAACTTCGTGACGAAATCCCCCATCAAGTCCGCTACTGTGTCAGTGTTTAAATACACGGTGATGACGCTCGTTTCCGATTTCCGAAAACTAACCGCTTATGACCCATTATGCTAAGTTCGCGATGCAAGCGATTAAATGCCTTCAGAGTTGCAAAGTACTTTAATTAGTACTTCCTAATTGCACCTTAACGTAGTACGCCATGCAAAAAAATCAATCAATGTTGGAGTGTACTATTGCTTACAAACTGTTGTTAACGTCATCAGTGTGCGTATTTGTCTATAATTCTTACTGAATTCAGTCGGCTTGAATTATAATAATCCCATCTAATGGTTTTACGTTTCAACTCGGTATATAATATGATTTGGAGTGCGTTTATCTCTAATGAATTTCGATACGTTTGTTTTTGATGAGGTATACAATATGGTCATTGTGCAGTTCAATTTATTAATGGCGGGGCGTTATGTTTGTATCAATTATACAAACAGAACTATCCTTAGTCGAATGCTTAACTAGAAAACGAGGTCAGATTGACCTAACAAATATGCAGTGTACAAGGATCGACTTTTAGCCAGCAATCTGACGAGGTTACAAATAACACTCCGCGGGGCTATTATCTTTATTAATATCGTAACAGTAGCTTAATGTCACCTTTTAAGATTTTTTCGATTTCCTCATAACACTAATATGACATATAAAGTTAAATGTTTATGTTTATTTCGTGGTTCACAGGAAGAACGTTTGCTTTAATATCATGTTTGATACTATTATTTTATACTGCTAAACTATGAATTATTACAACTTACGGTTGCTTTCCGATAAAGGAGGTGGCCTTAAATAAAAAGACAGAATATACTTTCTTATCCTTACAAACAATTAAATTGACTGGATTTCAAAATCGAATGAGTTTGATACTTAAGTAGCGATGTGCCTATTTGCAGATAATAACATTTATATGACATTCAATTATGTACATTTAATGTCGTAATATCCCAATAGTTCAATAAGCATCGGTGTTAACCTAATGAATTGAATATCGTAGATAAAGCGTGTCTCATCGTCACATAAAACGTGCGGAGTGCCAACATATTTGTAATATTGGAAACACGATAGATAAAAAAACATATTAAATTACGAACACGATTTTCCCAATATTTAATATATGTAACGTAACAACGGGTACCATATTCGAAATCCCGTATTTTCCAACAAAATTCGTTTAACGCTTCTTTTAATGTGTGTTTGCTCTTTGGTCACATTGGCATTCATTTACATTGTTGATGTGAGAATCTGTCATTGGGAAATGGGAAGCAATTATTGCGAAAGCGAATCTTGTTTGCTCATATCGTATTTGTCGCAGTTTACATATGCTTTTTCAGTAACATCAAAGATATCGTTATTCAAAAGTTAAACCTTTTACAAAAGAAATCGTTAAACCATGTAAATAATAATAAACAATTATGCAAAACATTATAAATCTGCTTGATGTCATGTTGGTACTGACACCAGTTGAAATTGAGATAATAAATCACCGATCGTGTTTTCCGTTTAATGCTCGTATTGAAAGGTGAGACTCCGTTTAACAGTGCACAGCGGACCGAATAATCGTGTAGGTACAGATACCATCACGTTGTTAAACACTTTGAAAGTTGTAGTGAACGCGTGACTTGAGTTGATTGAGAAGTATATGTTGGGAAAGTACCTTACCCGTTCGCTGTAATGGTAGGTTTGTTGTCAAATGTTAATGAGGAAAACCAAATAACTGAGGAGTGTAATGGGGAATTCGGGCTTAATGGACGTGCGCAATGTGTCTTGCCAGACCAGGATTTGAAGTGAGCAACTTCAATATATTGTGAACCGGGACGACGTTTTTTTATATATATTTTTCAATTAAGTTAATTTAAGACACACACAGGCGCGCGGGCGGAAGGGGCGGGAAGCATTAAAGAGTGCACTTCTTTGTAAGTACGACGGCCCGAAGCCTGCGTGTTCAACTCCGCTTCTTTTTCTTCTTCCCATTAATTGCAGGGCTCGTCTGGAGCATCAACGCAATTTGACTATTCAATGAGTCTTGTGCCTGGGTAGAACCAGTACTTGGTGCCTTTGGGGGAGATTTAAAGAACTCGCATAAAACCTCAGACTGTGCATGATACTACGGTCATCTATGATATTCTTGTAATCAAATGTGTCGCGTTCTGAGAAAACTGGACAAAATGCATTTGCGTAAAGTGTCATCCCAGATGACTCCGGGACGACACTTTCCGCCTTAACTGGATTTTCGCTAAGAAAAGACATCATTTAAACGAAAAATTCCATAAAAGCGGAAATTGTCGTCCCTGATTAGCCTGTGCGGACTGCACAGGCTAATCTGGGATGACAATTTACGCACAAGCATTATGCCCAGTTTTCTCAGAACACGACACAAATTAGCTTGGGTCTAGCACAAGAATTGTGACACTAACGATTTTGCGCCTGCATAATTATGTATTAATTTGTTCCAAAAAGTTAAGATTTGATAACATAAGAAGGGAAATTGTATAATGTAAACCGAACCGATCGTTTCTGAAGCCATCATTACTTCATAGCAAAGACAAGACCCTGACCTCACACTCTTACAACTTCATGACCTGTACGTTTTGACATTTGTGGCGTGTTCTGAGAAAACTGGGCAAAATGCATGTGCGTAAAGTGTCATCCCAGATTAGCCTGTGCAGGACTGCACACGCCACATTTTACCCCAAGACGTGGATGCTTAGCATATAAACGTGAATACTTGTTGCCTCATACCGTCCAAACATGACACGCGCATTTAACCGTACATTTATTTCAACTCGTATCGTATATTTCATCCCGATTGGCTCTGGGTTCCATCAATCAAGTCATTCAGACTTCCAAATGTTAACATAAACATGCCGATGTAAAGAGATTTTATTTCACCTACCTTGTTGGGTGTTAAAAATAGAATTCGCCGAAAACCTAAATGGATACATAGCGTAAATAATGTTATAGTCTGAAACGATCATAGGTCATGCTGCGTATTAAGTCAGCACGTAGATAAACCCGAGACGGCGTGAGACGGGGTGCATCTCTTTGTACATGGTTCAACGCATTTTACCCTACTGCCAATCAAATGCAAGCTTTGGCAAAGGGGAAATTCATTCTGTTTTTGAACTGCCCATATATTCTAATTTTAACACAATGTAAGCTGATAAGATTATGTTGAAATACGTTTAATACATATCCTTATTCATAAGTTCTTCCAGTAAATGAAATGTTGGTATTCGCCAACATAATGACTGAGTGTTATAATACCTGGTAGTATGCAAATAGGTACTTGGACGTCATTAATATGCCATGGATAAATTCACGGTCCACAAATACTTTATATAAATATAAACTTTGCAGAAATCGTTCACATTATATACCATGTACCCTATAATTATAAGCCCCGATCTGTGAAAAAGGGGGTTTAATGCATGTGCGTTAAGTGTCCTCCCAGATTAGCCCGTGCAGTCCGCACAGGCTAATCATGGACGACAGTTTCCGCATAAACTGGATTTTTTTACTTAGTCCTCTTCGCCCACTTCTGGATTTTTTTTGCTTAGAAGATACTTTCTTTAAACGAATAATATAAAAAAGCGGAAAGTGTGGAAAGCGGACTGCACAGGCTAATCTGGGACGACACTTAACGCACATGCACTAAACGACCTTTTCACAGAGCGCGACTCATTATACCGATCGTGTTTGATCAGTGGAAGATGAAATGATGAAAGTTGCTTTGGTCCGTAACAAAATGCTCCCATGCGATATTGTTCTTAAAACCACGATAGCGAAGTCATCAATAGTCACGTGTAAATACTGAATTATTAAGCTTACCGGCTTGAAAAGTTAATGTGTTGATATTCATAGCGTACACCAAGCAAAAAAAGTGCAAAATTGCTCAATTAGGCATTTAACATACCCACAAAAATAGCAGTGTAGCAGTCGCCTTAATGCAAATGCAAGTTATAAATAAGTTACATTGTTTATGCTTCATTTAAACTTGGCATTTGCAAATGGAGGAGATTAAGAAACTCCCCATAGCTAATTAGAGACGTTTAAAATAAACAAGATTGTATTACTGCGTAGAAGATGTTTTCCAATCGCTTTTTTAGGGGGTGGGGTAATCAAATAATAAACTGAAGATTATTTTTTTTAATAATGAGCCTCGCTCTGGGACAACGGGGTTTAATGGATGTGCCTAAAGTGTCGTCCCAAATTAGCCACATAGGCTGGTCAGGGACAACACTTTCCGCTTGTATGGAATTTTTCGTTTAATGGAAGTCTCTTCTACGCAAAAATCCAGTTTTAGCAACGTGACGGCTTTTCCTGCAATGTCCGTTGCGACAAAGAAAGCTTTTTGCAGACTGGAACATGCTGATGGTACTTTTATTAATTTATTATCATATTAAAAAGAAGACCGCGATGCGTACAAATTACAGTATATGACGTATAGTCACAGACGACCAAGGACAAGTAGTTCTTTGTTAGCATTTACTTAAAAAAAATACAAAAAACATGCCAATATGTAAACATTGGGAGAAATGAACTTGTCGCAAAACATCTATTCCGGCGCTATGAGTCGTCTTATGCGTATTGGTTATTGGTGTCAACTTATAAACAATGGCTTTCCCTAAGCATATGTCCTTTGACATTATGGCACATGTTGCAAGATTATCCTAATGGCATGCTGCTGCATGAAAATATCGATACCACGCCTACGTCTACAAGACAGGATTGTGTGTAGCAATTGTATTTATTTATGTATTATAGTCTCATCAATAGCAATTAGAAAAGAATATGAAAGACGTTGATGATACATGCTCGAAGTGAATCTCATACAAGAAATGAGTAATAATAAGCCAGACAGAAAGCATGTTGAAAAATCTAAAGTTTGAGATACATTCCCGGAGTGAATCTCAATAAAAAAAACTGTTAATAATAAGCTAGCCTGTCGTAGGAATATTATAAATTCAAAAGTTTGCAATAATTTTCCCTGGAAACCGATCACAAATGAAAGGTCTATAACCATGGTCAATCTGTAAACAAACCGATCAAAATCTTGTTCCAACGGTGCTTTTAAAAGTACTGTGTTTTATTATCTGATCATAAATAAGCCGTAAAACGATTTCAGATTTCATATTTTGAGACTTCAACCTGTCAAACGTTAATTGATGTTTAATTGATAACTAATTCAAGTGGTATACGAGTCCATCTGATATTATATTTAATGTGTGTTTAATAAAAACCATTTAGATAACGATAAATCACTTTGCGTTACCTCTGGCAATTCGTGTATAATCAAATCACCCGATATGAATCTCTTGTTTTCGCACGTATTGTTTTATTCCTAAGGGCAAACACAAACTGATTGTGCCTAAAAAAGTCATCCACCTTATAATTAACTCGTTATTTACAGCTGTTATAAAAGTTATATAATTATAATATACAGTAGTAAAGTTGAGATTACTTTAACAATAAAATAAATCTTTATTGGGAGTTATTTTTATCATATTGACGATTTTATTGTACTTCATATCAATACATTGCCAATGGAAGTCGAAAGCATTCAACTTTAACTGCCTAGACATTGAAATACATATTTCATTTATTGATGTTTATATTTCATCTAATATTCATTCGTGGAACTAGGCGCTCGTATTGAGCGCTCAAGTTCAAACATTACTTTTTTTACCAGTCTCTGAAATAATTTATAGATTTGCACATTACAAAACCAACTAAATATCGCCTGTTACTCCTAAATAAAACGATTTAATTAAATTTTAAATATCATACTTAATCGATCATATGTAGTAAAATAGTGTACTTTGATAGCAACATTAACATGCTTTATTTGAAGTTCAAAAGACATGTTAATTAATCAATACGCTACATCAGAAGGCAATAACTGCATACATAAATAAAAGATAAACACAAATAAGGAACTAAATTATCTAATAAAATACGCAATGCCCGCTTTATATAACATTGATGATTTGCACACAAAGGAAAAAAAGCATTAATTTCGCACGACGTTCGCATTCCACGAGCTTCAATTATCAAACGTTTTCTGAGTGCAAAGTCACATTAAAAATGTTTTTATCAGTAATTAAAATATCTTGTTCCAAAATAATGTATTATCAATGCATTACAACCAAGTATCTAAGCGTTTCGCCTTAGAGCCACAAACCATCAACTTTCGCATTTAAAGAGAAATATGAAGACGCCGACGTTCATTTGACCCGCGTCAAGCGTAAATGGGTCTTGCGGCCAGCGTAGCACCATACCAGCCAGTACATCCGCGAATTCATGTCTGGAACAACCCTTGTGTCATATGGCATAAGACCCATTTTCGCACGACGCGTCTCAATCATTGCTATACTGGTAATTACAGACGACTTTTGCGAGCAAATACAGTCGTACAGTCTTCAGAAATTACGGGGACATTCCCTTTAAAAGCAGATCGTCATATGATTAACCCATACAACAATACATGCTTTATTACTTCAGAAATATAAACGAGATCAGATTTCTCCATGCCTTTGAAATCTGAAGTTGTTTCTCGTCTTTTGCATGGCGGGTGAAGATAATGGCGGAGTTGCACTACATACCAGACATACTGCAAGGCCGTGCGGGCGGACATGGATTAACACTGATCGTCACATCTTTTAATTAAGTATCGGGGTACTAAGCTTATAATGGCAAAATACTCGTCAAAATCATAATCGATGGATAATCTAATTCGTCTCATTAAGTATTACTTGATTTATTGTCTTCGGTCCCGTGCACATATCTCTGGAGCTCGATCGCAAACACTATCGGGTGAACTAAAAGGAGGCCGACACATTGCAAATGATTACTGAAGTATGGTAAACGTCAAATAAGAAGATATTCCAAATAAGAAAACGACATTATTAGGCTAGCACTTCAATAAAAGATTATGGTCACAGCAGGCTAACACTTAAAAAAGCGAACGACTTATCGCAATGATTGGCTTTCTTCAAGATAAATTGTTACGGGGCATAAAGGTGCATTCCCTAAATACGACTCAATTATACTATTTAAATTATTTACAAGAAAATATTGTGAATTTACGTTCATTATTTGACATGTAAGGCGCATAGAACATGAGTATTTGCACAGAACCAATGTATACAATTATGATCAATGCAAAGAGAGAAAAATGAACAAATACAATAATACTTACTGGTCGGGGATATATGAAAACAGCTGTTAATAATCGGCATGAATATGAGCTTCGCTCTGCAAAAAGAGGGTTTAATGCATGTGTGTGAAGTGTCGTCCCAGATTAGCCTGTGCAGTCCGCACAGGCTAATAAGGGACGACACTTTCCGCTTGTATTGTATTTTTCGTTAAAAGGAAGACTCTTCTCGACGAAAATCCAGTTAAGGCGGAAAGTGTCTTTCCTGATTAGCCTGTGCGGACAGCACAGGCTAATCTGGGATGACACTTAACGCACATGCATTAGACCCCCTTTTCACAGAGAGAAGCTCAATTATAATCTTACGTCAAAGCAGCATTTATGTTCGCATTTACAGCATGCACTTTAAATAGATTGCCTGACACATGAAACTGTGCGTGACAAATGTTACATGTACCGGTATGTTGTTATTATACATATTTGACGGGCTGATCAAAGCTTATCTTTAATAGTGCAATTAACTACCGACATGATTGTGAATTGATTGGTGCACTAAATATGCTGTTTTTTGCTGGATATCGATGAAACATATCTCTAAAAAAGCCGGTCTCTTAAAATCTTGCGGCATCTTTATGAATACGACAAATCAGCTCTGATATCGCTTGATAAACAAAAATGGCTATACAAACACACTGTGCAAGCAATGCTGTATACCTGTCACTCAAGCCCGGGAGATTTTACTCTTACAAGTGCATGCTTTTGTTCATGCTATGGACATATCATTGCCATCTATAGCGATGTCCTAATAAACTGATAACATTGCGGAATTTCAATTATTTTCCCTGTCATTGTAAAAAGGCAAATCGACCGCAAGAAAATTAAGCTTCAACCTGAATGATACATTTTGAAACAGCTCGCCGCCAATAGAATCATGTATGTATTTTGCGTTAACAAACATCTTCAGAAAATCGGTCAAAATATGACAACTCAACACTGTCAGTGATTTCAAAGGTAAAGGATGCAGATCACACCAGGCAGTTATTTCGCCTCACGTGGCATGTGTTTCTCTTCCCGAAAAATGTCTCGTGTGGCGCCATCAATAGAGGGTTGAACATAATGGTCAACCAACCAAAACGATATGCAAACAACAATGCATAACTCTTATAGAAACATTTGCACGTATTGGCAAAACTCATGAATTCGAATTCGATTTGCGGTTTGTTTTGAGTTGAAGAAGTCAAAGCTAAAAAATCAAGTTGTCTTTGTCAAGTATATGTGATGCTTTGCGAAGCTTTTAGAGACTTAAAAGCCACTGATTAAGAGAGAACATATAATGAGGGGCACCAGTGAGATTTTATAGCGATGGCTGCAACTAAAGATCATTTTCTGGACCCCAGGGTCGTACAACTGATTACAGAACACTTAATAACCGTGACCCCAATCCTAAACCACATGGAGAGCGAGATTTGGTACACCCCGTCCCTGAAATATTATTAAGAAATTGTAATCGCTACTTATCGCTGTTTTATATTTTAGCAATTGACCGTGTAGTATTTGTTTAGTTTGAAACGTCACATAAAAAAGCCGATTATTATCCACATATCACCATAGAACATTCCACCTGAGTCTGTTGTAGCATTGATAAAGCAAACGTCCAATCGGGCTTCACGATAGATCGCCGGTTATTCCCCTCGCGTTTTCACATGTCATTTTTACCCGATATACCCGCGCGGCGCTTTAAAGAAGTTACAATATGTCACGATACAGAAGTGTCGCCGTGATCATTCGAGCTGATAACATCTACCAATGTTGCAGCGTTGGTGTTTATTCATTTTGACTGCAAGCGGTTGTTGTAAAGAAAGGCTTCCATCCGTGTTATCAAAACAGTAAAGCAAAACAAAAAAATGATTCGATATCGTAAAATATTTATTCAAGTTTTCTCCTTTGTCGTTTATGCAGACATACTAAAACATAAAAAGAGGCGCTTTTACCCCTTCATAGACTGTTTATCTGTTGCAGATATTTCATGTCATATTGTATTTGATGCCTTATTTAGACCGCTCCTGTTTTTGCTTTAGCCACTTGTTGATGTCAGACTCTATTGGTATATTTTACTGACAACTGACTTAACTTAAGTTTCGCATAATGTTCTTGCATCAATTGTTCTGTTGAAGACATGACGGTGAAAATGGTTGTGATGAATGATGATGAGGTTGATGATGATGGTGGTGGTGGTGGTGATGAAGATGATGATGATGTTGGTGTTGATGATGCTGCTGCTGCTGATGATGATGATTGCATTGCTTTATGCACTTTTATTTACTGGTAACAAATATTCATTTCGTTACGAAATGATGGACTTGTTTAAAAAAAAAATCACCGGGAAGCCATTTATGAAAATTTAAAACCCAGTTTTCTAATTATAGCAACGTCGTACAAAGTTCGTGTTTTCCCTTGATGTGACCTTGAGATCGATACCCAATCTACCAATTGAACGGAGCCAACGAAGTTCACTAGTGACATGTCAACAGTCTAATGTCTGAAAAGTCTGCATGAAATGTCGTCTGCTTAAAATGAGACAAAACATTATAGATCAAAACAGAATTGTTAATTTAACGATACTACAGCGTATTAGACTAATGTTTTTTTTTTCCATCTTTGACGTTTCGCCACTATGCGAACAAGTTTGATCTGTTTTAATAATCGTGAGTATTATTTTAATAGTGTAAGCTAGCTTGTTTTGACCCACTAGTACTATCATTGATAAACGCTTTACCGCGAACGTACACAGCTCGCTAGAGAATGACAATCGATAATTTCGCTACAATAGTGCTCTATCGAGCCAGGCAATGACAGCGGAGTTACTACCATTTACAGTCATTGAAAATAGGGGAATCACCGTTCTCACGGCCTGCGTTCTGATTGGCTGATACCACGTGACTGCCATAAATGGATATAATGAATATATACAGACCATAAATACGCTATAGCAGTTTATTGTTGGTACATTTTGGAATGAGAGCATAAAGCGAAAACGTATATATATATATAAGTCAGGAATCTGTTTGCAGCATTTGTTTTGTGCATTAGATACCGTCGGAATTAAATAAGCAAAAGTAAGTTATTTACGATTTAATTTTCAGTTTGTTTGGGTTTAAATAAATTAGAATTGTGTTTATAATTAAATAGCTCTTTCGATATAAAAAAATATTAGCGGCTTAAGAGACCGTAACATAAAGTAATACCGCATCTTTAACAGATTAAGATTGGTTGCATCAAATAATTGTGCAAACTTTTATACATTAGTAGCTGCCGATTTATAAATGATTATTTAATCGTTATTAGTGTACGCGATTCACTTAAATCAGCGTGCACTAATACAATGCTAACATCGATAGGTGACATGCACGATGATTATATATTACAAGGTTGAATTGAAGAAAGGTGTGCACACATACATTTATTTGTACTTTAAGCGGAATGAGATCTTTAAAAGCAACACATATTTCAGTTGCAGAGCTATAGCATAAGCTAGCGTTCCCGTGCATGCGTTGTTGTTGTTGATTTTTAAGTTAAATATAAACATATTTTTGAAACTCAATAACAAAAGTGCAGAAAATGCCCTTGACATCGATGCGTGTATTTAACAAGAGAAAAATTGGGATAACTAGATTGCTTTCTTTAAATAAAACCAATTAAATGCGCGTGAAATAAGATTTGCATTAGTGTTGTAAGCATTTGAAAAAGGCAATTATGAAATGTTTTATTACATAGAATACAGAAGATCTATTAAACTACCCTAGTGTTCACTTGATAAACAATACAGCAAATAATTTCCTCACAGGATGCTCGTCGTGGGCTACTGATTAATTAGTGGAAACGCTAGACAATTGACGTAATAATCTGTTTAGGAAATGGTGCTATTGTCATTGTCATTAATTGTCGGAAATCCTACGACTTTATCAGTCGTATCTCGAGTGTTGTACTTCATAAATGTAACGCAGTCATCTCCGCGTAGGATACTGTTTGCGATGGTGTTGCTGATAGGTCGTAGTGAAAGCGACGATGATTTAATTTGAAACACCATCACGCATTGTTTTGAAAAGAACCGTATTGAGACAAGAAAGGCGCATGCAATATGCATTTTTTTCCCGTCAAATTTACATTAAAGAAAGAGTATTAATGAAACTATTTTGGACACTTTAAAACTACATTTTGACCATTGTATATTGAATATACACATGTATGCTCAATATAGGAATAAAAGAAAACGTGTATCTTAGAATGCAATCAGCGTTTAAATAACACAGATTTTCAGTCAATTAGGCAGTCACTGCTTACAAATGTTTCAAACTTCGCTGTATTACGAATTCATGTGTAAATTACGAGCAAGCATCACTACAACAGCTATTGTATGCATAATGTACAACATGTACACGCACAGACGGCAGCTCTCCGATTGGTAGATGGCTGGCGAATCAACAGCGCGTCTTTCCGCAGCATTACGTTGAGATGTAATACATCGGCATTACGTTAACGTAACATAGAGTGCGAGCGTAAAAACTTAATTACGGCGTTTGTTTCAAGAAGTGAATAGCTAATTATGTATTCATGACTTAAGTCTTATAAAAATTAATCAAGAGGGGCATGAAAACTGTCAATGTGTCATTTCATTTGATAATTGGTTAACAAAATCCGTAAAAGTACGCTAAGTTATCGCTGTTTATTTAAATATTCGGTTACGCTGACGTGATTGTGTGATGTAATTGTGATTTGCATTAAAGCAAAACTCATGATATCCTTGTTAAGCGAACAGTATCTCAGCCCGTGTCAGTGAAGACGTTTGAGGCAACCGTATGTTTGAAACCAATACTTAAAGACGTACATTTATTCAATACATGTTGTTTTTTCTTTCCTTTAGATGATGGACATGGAATCTAGGCCGTTTCAAGCAGTAAGCATTTTTAAATTATATGTTATAACGTGATTATGTTATAAGATATTCCGTCATTAATATAAGATAAACATGCATAAAATACATTCGTTATTATTTTCGCATAAAAGAGCGTTCTTTCGCACAACAAACTATACATTTACGAAAAATACATTTGCCAAGAAAGGTAAATCGCTGCATAATTTAGCGTCCCTGGCGAAAACTATGGCCCAAATTCACGACGACTGTTTTCTTACCTCACCAGATGCCAGAGAACGAGTACTCCCCGTGCTCAATCGAGCACCAGGACGTGTTCATGTACGAAGATGAAAAGAACGTGCGCACGAGCCTCACCGGCGAGCGCGCGGACAGCCCCACTTACCTGGATATCTCCGCCAGTAAGACGTCTGCATTCACAAATATGAAGACAGGTAACTATGGTTACGTTACAATGATTCTATAAGCGCGCGTGTGACGTATGTGGTCTTTTTGACCAATGTAATAGAGGTTTCCTTGAAGATCCCTGTCTGTTATCGGAAAAACGTTTCCTGGTTCATTGCAACGCATCTTTTAATATCAGGTTTAATAGCTCAGGTGGACAACCTCTCAGATGTTCAGTAATTGACTGAGACTCTAATATACGTCACGTGTCTTACCAATAATTTAAAGCCGAGATTGTTGTTCGCGAAATTGACTGCTACAAAGACTAAATGAGTGGGTATTCAAACCCCGTTCAATTGTTCAATCTTTCTCATACACAGCAAAGCTCAAAGGTTTACTGCGTCCTTTAAACATATTCTGCCACCTGCTTGCGGATATTTGAAGTATTTCGTTGCATCCACGATGTTTAAATAACCCTTAAACATGGACAGTAAATTCAAAATTCGCTCATGAGCATCTTGTAACGTAAAGTTGAGATTTTGTTCAGTCATCGTAGTGAAATGTAACTTACGTCTGCACTGTTTGTCCTCATTCTCGTTATGATAAAACGTATTTGACCCTTTAACTGTTGACCTTTAGAATCTGACCCCGATACCCTGCTCAGCTGGACCCACAAACACCCGGAACACTGGTCCCAGAACGAGATCCTCGACTGGATATACTTCGTGGCGTCCGAAATCAAGGTAGACCCGGCCACGATAAGAGGCGAGGGGTTCCAAAACATAAGCGGACCCGAGCTGTGCCGAATGACCTTGGACGACTTTAAGAAGGCTGACCCGGTTAACGGACAGTTTTTCTACGAGATGTTCCACGAACTTCATAAAGATGGTTAGTTAAACTATTGGTTTAACATTCTTTTGGAAGCGAGCCCTTCGTGCCACCTAATCGTTTTACCCACGTAGAGTCATGTTCCTTTTTTAATTTAAGCCCTTTATCAGCCGCTTTCACAAAAGCGAATGAAGTTAAAACTCATTAGATGACAACACACATTCATAACATAATCAAATGTCACCCTACCAACAAAGTGCTTTCGTCTCTAGCTCAATTACAAAGAAGAAGATTTTACCAACATTTAAAGCGTATCCGTTATACTATCGTTATGTTCATGGGTAAATTAAATTTTCTTGGTATTTCGAAACTAACATGGTAAACCCTGACGAACAAACATAATGGTCTTGTCTATAGCATCTATTGGCTAAGTTTGGAATGCGCGTTATATCTTGGTCCTCACACATCTTTTGGGACACAAAAGCAATCATAATTAATGACGGTGCGGGCACATAAAACTTGTAATCAGCGTAATTTATTAACGTGCTTCATAAGTCTCTCATGTCATGATGCGCCGTTAAGTTCGAAATTCTGTCTGCTTGACGGTGGTTGTAAAAGTTGAACTCAAAATTTGAAATTGTGCGTCGCATTTTTTTAAATTTGTTGTAGTTTTGTACTTTTGTGTCCTAAATGTTTAATGTGGTGTCAGGTATGATACGTGACAATACCAAAATCACTCAAGAGGTCACTGCTCTAAATGCAAAACACGCATTTTTTGGACAAAACTAACCATACAAGACTATATTTTCATACCTGAACAACTGAAACATGCCTAAAGTGAGGCAATATCAACTAGTTAATTAACAATCATATCCTATATCTGATCCGCAAATGTTATTACCGAACTTAACTAATGTTGTTGTTGTTTTTACAGCCTTTTTCATCAGTCCCTCTGATCTCATGGACTCCAACATGTGCCAGCAGATTACTGCTGTGAAAGCAGATATCAAGCAGGAGTTTCGGGTTGCAAACTGCGACTTCGTGGACCAAAGTATGTACGCATGGTGTAGCATTCATATCCAATCTACGTAGTTGCGTTGATTTTGCAATGTTATGTCTTTTGTCTCTCGTAAAACGTAAATCAACTGATTTGATTTAATTTTCTGAAGAGAATTTGTTCTGAAGAGCATTTATATGGAAGAGCATTTATATGTGCACTTATGTGTGTACTTTTCTTTTCTCATTTCAATACTTGTATTTCTTTAAAACTTTATCAAATTGATCGGCCACGTTAGATTAGTTAATCATCGCTACCAATTCGAACATTGACTATCTGACTAATGTATCAAAATAAGTTATTTAAGGTTTATCTTTATATTAAACACAAAGGCTTTTAAATTTGTCGTGCACGCTGGTGTATTGTAAAATTACCATCGGTTGTATAACATTAACACCGTTTTGGGTCGTGGTTTGCATGCAATTAAATATTGTGTTACCATGTGCTTAACATCTGGAAAGGATCGCTTTACAAACATTAACAGCTGTGGTGGTGTCATTTAATCGTTTAAAGATAGTACTGCTTTCAGATCATGTCTGTGATTTACTTGTCACAATATCTGTATTAGTTGTTGTTTCCCTTGCTGTGCAAACATATTCTGTTATACATACATTAAAATGATTTCATATAAGATATGTGTGTACAATCTGAATTTTAACATGTAAAAAAATCACATTTTAAGAAAAGTAGAACAATATTTACAAACAACAAATATGTTTAGATTTGTTTGATGGAAAGTTCTAGATATTGTAACTGCGTTGCATGCTAACTTACACCGAAGAAGTCCAAGATTTGTTCACCCAATGTTTCACCATCTGGTGCGCATATTCCAGACTGCTTCCTTCCACATTTCTACATCTTCTCCATTCTGCGACCATAACTTTTTCCCTGTTCATCTCTAACCCACACGATGTTTCCTAACACCTGTCTCTTAATCGATTAAAGGTCTTCTTTTTCTGCTATAAACATCGCTGTCGACTAGCTTTACATTGTTATTCTGCACACATGAGGATACAGCAGCCAGATCATTACTAACCTTCCGAAATCAGCCCTAAAGGAGACCCTGTATGTTTTGCAGAAACCGATCTTGGTATCGATAACATTGTAATGAATGGCGACGAACTGCAAGTCCTGATTGGACAAATGTGGTACCCGATTGACCCTTACATGACCGGCGAAATCCAGAACATAATCGATTCCAACCCGCTTCCGGAGACCGACTCGAGCAGTAGCGGTTACGCAAGCTCGTGCTCTGGTAAATACACTGGTTACAGTTCTTGGACTTCCGGCAAAGTTGCTTCTGCCTTTCGCGCATGGATTATAATAGGAAAATAATGTATGCTAAATGGTGTAAGGTGTAAACGTATAATTGTTGTTGGTGTGGCATGTCGTCTGTAGATACGTACCTGTGTTTTGTAGTGCACTTGAAAATTGCGTTGGGTGATTTGCGTTATTGTATTCATGTTTGCGCTTAAAACAATTATATAGACATATATATTACCTTTACAGACTACGAAACCATGAGCGAATGCTCCGACTCCAACATAGACACGTGCCGACAATCTCAATACCCGAGCGCGCGCACCGGTTCCTGCGGCTCCGAAATCTTCTCAGACGACGAAATGTCGTCGATGCTCGTTTCCGATGACATGAAAAAAGAGACGTCACCGAAGAGGAAGGCCGTGCAAAAGCGGAAGCAGAAATCTGGTGAGCCGACGAAGCCTCAAAATCGGGGCCGGAAACCTGGCCAAAGTAAGCTCCTCGTGTAACCCTGCATGTATCTGTGTATACTCAATGTAGTTAGACGCTTATAGTTGTATTACATTTGAAAATCTGTAAATTGCTCCTTCATTAGTTGTTAGTAAGTTCGAAACCGATAAAAACCCTTACTGTTCACATTGGCATGGACGTTTTATTTAAGCATCCGTTGATATGTCAAAAACGAGATTTGTAATAGGAGAATGTAACAGTAAACGCCTGTTCATGAACCCATCACGCACGAATGAGTTAACACATCTGGTATATTGTTGTAATCTCAACTGGGACACGAGGGGTTTGAACTTTCTTACTTTCTTTGTTTTGCTTTTCTTGTCTAGTTAACTGTTGTTGTTTTTCTGTAATTATATCAAAAATGCAATTTTAACATAATATACGAAAACAGTAATGTCTCAACTCTGATGTTTTTGTTAAACTTTGATTTTAAAGTCGCTTTACTTTTTTAAAGTCCTTGTACTTATGTTAATTAGTACTTATACTACATATGGCATTTACTACGAATTATCATCGATAACCAAGTGTAAATTCATTACTTGTCGCAATTATCATTTTATGATTGTTAAGTGTAATGGCTTACCACATGTGGGCATTCCACGATATACGAATTTACGATCGAAGCGTTATTTGATAAAACTGATATCTTTCGTTTACAGTTTCTAAGGGCAACCACTTGTGGGAATTCATCAGAGACTTGTTGAAGGACTCCAAATACAACCCTCACCTTCTGCGATGGGAGGAGAAGGAAACCGGCGTCTTCCGGTTTGTCCAAAGCGAGGCTGTGGCGCAAATGTGGGGCAGGAAAAAGAACAACCCTGGGATGACGTACGAGAAACTGAGCAGAGCCATGAGGTAGGTTGCAGAGCTAATTGAAGACAAATTTTGCCCTAAGTTTGATAGAGAAAAGACTATAAAGTATCGTTTTTATCATTGTATCACTTATTTAATAACCTCAATTCTGCGTTCGAAATATCAGAAGCGTAATCATTGTATATGAAAAAGAACAATTAATGAGTAAGTTTGATCTTTTCTCTGTTACTGATGGTCAAAATGTATCTGGCTTCGTTGTATATTTTGTAGTGTGTGTACATTTTGTTAAGTGGTTAGGTGTTATTGCATGCATGAAATGTTTGGTGAAATTGTTTGCTGTTTTGTTATAAAGTTGTTCAATTTGTATGTATAATCCATATTGGTCTGCATGGGTTCGTTTTAGGCGTATGCATGCTTATCATAATGTTGTTATATTTATTTGCAAATCCCTTAAGAATAAGGATGAACACGAAAATTCACTGTTAACAACTTAATTAAATGTACTTTTGCAATAAAATATAAACTTATTTGTACCTCTACCAGGTTTTGTCGTACGGCCGGCTACTTTGCGGAAGTGCCGAAAACCGGCAAATTTCCAAAGAAATTGTGCTTTCGGTTTGGATCGAAAGCATGTGGTTGGGCGGAATAAACAACTGAGATTTCGGAGGCTTTAGGTTAATATACAATGCACTTTGTGTGTATAGCTTGCGCATATAATCACTAACCCACAGTTTTGACTGATAGAGGCGTTTTTTTCATAGTGTTTATGGCACCATTTCTTATTCATATTTTACAATGCGTGTTTTTGAGCAAGGGACAAAATGTGTGTACTGTATCAGTCAAAACGGCTTTCCTAGCTTTTAGTGTGAGAAATTATCTTCTACTTTGAAAAACTCTACCTGCTATGTATATGACCTTCAACTTTCCTTCCACTTGTAGATGCTCCAAACGACCTTCCTCAGCAGATATACCTACATCAAGGTTCCTATACCACGTGACTTTTTAAGATCTGTGTTTGGAGAATTTTTTGAAATATTTTACCATTTATAATGGGATAAATCGGGGAGCCCGCTCATTCGTGAGAATTTTCTATAGGTATCATGATTTTTTTTAAACAAATAAGTATTTTTTCAATAAAGTGCAACCGCGCGTTTGTAATATGAAGTCCCCATACTGATCCGACATTTTCTAACCGTTGAAACGCGCGATAGCACTTTACTGAAAAAATACTAATTTGTTTAGAAAAAATCATGATACTTATAGAAAACTCACACGAATTAGCGGGCTCTCCGCTTTATCCCATTTAAAATGGTGAACTATTTAAAAAGACAGCCTTAAAAAAGTTAACTGGGTCGCGCTTTATTCTCCCAACACTGATCTTAAAAAGTCACGTGGTATAGGCACCGTGTACATGCTAATGTCTATTAGCTATAGACACCCTTCTGTGTGCTTAACCCGATTCTTTAACTCCTATACAATCTTTTATAGATATAATCACCGTTTCTCTTCCCTTAATATTCTTTGTATCTGAAAGGAGACTAGACTAGTTAAATTCTCATGATCTGAATCTTTTAGCGTGATTGACCAATATAATTGTTGTTCTTCTGAATAACACACACACTTTTTATTGTATTTACATTCTACAGTATACTATGTAATATCAATACAGTGCATCAACAGATAAACATATATATCTAAATAAAATAAGTACACTGCATTTTAGTTCAACAAGATTTTAGCAAGATTTAGTGACCGTTTTATTTTGTTTGGGACGATCTATTATTGCTAAGTTTACTAACTGCATGGAATTAAAGGTTGTGGTTGAATATGCTTACGTAGAGCATAGAAAACGCTTCTTTTATAATTGGCGACAATTCTAATGTTATGCCCAATACATTGTTGCAGGTATTACTATAAACGAGGAATCCTCGATAGAGTGGACGGTCGCAGATTAGTGTACAAATTTGGAGTTAACTCTCACGGCTGGAAATAGAACATTGGCGCGAGATTACGTCACGTTGATGACGTCATCACCTAGTGCCCCCACTTTGGCAAATGGCTGTTGAGATCCAAAAACTGTTTGATCTCAAGTATATAGACACTGTCCAGGCGGGGCGACTAACATCCGTGATAACACTACTACTAACACGTATTGCAATGGAAAAACCCGAGGGCATCGACTACCTAGAGGAGTTTAGTGCAGTTGTCGGCCTTTGATCCTAGCACGCCCCTTCAGTTACTGTGCATAATATTACCCGCATTTCGCATTTGTTGTTATGTGAATCGGGACCTGAAAGTGCTTATACGTGCGATATGGGTGAACTGCTGCAAGCGAAGACATTGATTCGGAAAATATTGTTGTTGTTGTGTACATAAAGATCTGACGCTGTTACCACTAAACCTATGTATGTGTCTATGAACACTTCACGATCAAACTTGAGTGCTTGTTAAAAACTTGGTATATTACAATTTACATGCATGTCCATTTGGGTGACAAATAGTATTTGGCCAGTGCTATAATGACATATTTTCAAATTGACATAGTATTATATGTGTGATAAAATTAAAGTGCTGTAAATATATACTGTAAACTAGATCTGTTCTCAAATAAGTCCAATATATGTCCTACGGATTGGAACTGTTCAGCGTGGAAGACTGTTTAAATTATTAACAGTGAAAGCATATGTATATGTTATTAGTATAAGAGTAGAACGACAATCAGTCATGCTTGCATTTCTATAGACAAATGTGTCGCGTTCTGAAAAAAATGGGCATAATGCTTGTGCGTAAATTGTCATACCAGCTTTGCCTGTGCAGTCCGCACAGGCTAATCAGGGACGACAATTTCCGCTTTAATGGAATTTTTCGTTTGAATGATGTCTCTTCTAAGCGAAAATCCAGTTTATGCGGAAAGTGTCGTCTCGGATTAGCCTGTGCAGACTGCACAGGTTTATCTGGGATGACACTTTACGCACATGCATTTTGTCCAGTTTTCTCAGAACGCGACACTAATCGATCGAATCTCAGTGTATGTGTGCTTATGTAATTCATAGTAAATTTTAATAGCAGTCATGACACTTCCATTATAAGCGGCAAATTTAGCATTCTGTGCATAACACAGGAGTTACCCGTTTTATTTTCTGTCATCTTGTTCCCAAAGTTCATTCAAGCCAGTATGTTATATTGGCGTTCTGTTCGAACCATACCTTCGATATTGTCCTAATACAAATGTTTTCTAAGTACTACATTTGTATCGTCTTCGGATGTTTTTACACAATGCATCAATGTCTTTGATGGCTTTGTTCATCTAGATTGTAATCGCCATGTATTGTGGAGAGTGTAATATATGAAAACTGTCCATTATAAATGAATATTTTATCAGTGCAGTTTTGTAGACATTCGATTGTATTCTATCTGTAACTTTTATCAATGTTGTCAAACATGTATATATGCAGGTGACATCAGCTTTTTGAAAGACATGTGAAACAATGAGCATTCAATACAATGAGGTTTTGGGGCCGTTTTATTATACATGTACATGTGTGTTGACGTGCTATTTTAAAACAATATTAGGTAATAAACAAGCATGAAACAGAAGTCATGAAATTAATTTGTTCATAGATTCAAATAAGGGTCACATTTAAAAGGGCATTTATGTCATATACAAATTATGTTTTTTTTCTCATGAGGAGTTTTATCATGTAAAAGTATTGTTTGAGTGACAGGTATTCTTAACCCATTTATGCCTAGCGTCTAGAAAAAAGGCCTTGGCAAACAGCGTAGACCCAGATGAGATGCCGCATGATGCGGCGTCTCATCAGGGTCTGTGCTGTTTGCTGAAAGGAATTTCTGCAAGAAATATTCTAAATATAGAAATAAATATACTAGACATCCCTAATTTTGGAAATAAATTGATCCAATTTAGAAGGATGGGAGAGTCCACTAGGCTTAAATGGGTTAATAAAATCTTTTATTGTATCTAAAGCTATGTCATGGTTCGCATTCATGTTGATAAACCGTAAATTGTTTGAAGGGTTATAATTTAATTCTCTTATCAAAAGATATGAACTGAAATGTTTGTTTATTCTTGGGGAGGTCTTTAATTAAAATACCTGTTTGTCTAATTCTTGTGTAAAAATCTTATTTAAAGCGTTCCTTGTTATGACGGAAAATATTTGTCATAACATAAATAGGTGTGTTATAACATTTCAATTTTGAATTATGCATAGGGATACCGGAAGAAAATACTGTATGTCAATCTGTCAAAAAAATAAGCTCCATTTTTCGAACACCAGGAAAAAAAACATCTCAAGTATGCCACGCTGCAGATTTGGTGCAACATCAGCAAAATGTTTGCAAATTATTGCTTTGTTAATACAATAGGCCTGTTCTGGGGTGTGCAATATTCATGTTTATATGTAACTTTGTTTTCTCTCGAAAATGGTTTAAAATGTATGACAATTACTTAGTGTTTAATATGGAAATTTGATCATAATTTTCCATTGTATATATTGAACACGTAGTAAATATATGTGTCTGTAACGTAATTGTTTTAATGAAAATGTTTCTATTTTTGTAAACAAATGTTACTTAATAAAATGCAAAACTATTGGAGGTGTCTGTTGGGTTTCGCATGCATAACATATTGATTTTACGAATATTGTTGAATGCGTGATACTCAACTTATAATTTTTCATGCGGATTCGGAAATACTTGTTTGAGCTTGATTCACAGATCTACAAAAAGTTTGGAAATGCCTGAATATCGCAAGACTACCACAGAGTTAACCAATTTGACTGTTGCAGCGCATGCTCACTGGTCACATATTTATGTATTTTAGCGATTTGGGACCCTGTCTTATCAAAGTGCCTACACACGGTTTAAAGTTAAGACCGAATTTTAAAGTTTCCAGAAAGACATTTGAATCGCTCTCTTAGAAAACGAGACTTAATGCATGTGCATAAAGTGTCGTTCCTGATTAGTCTGTGCAGATTGCACAGGCTTATCTGGGACGACCCTTTACACACATGTATTAATCCCAATTTTTACAGAGCATGGCTCATTTTAATCAGTATGTTTTTGAAATCACGGTCATGTAAAAAGTTATGACTGATATTAAGAACATATACACATTTTCTGAAATTAAATGCAAAATTGGTGCTTATCATCTATACTTATCGAAGATGGTATCGTATAGTGCACATGCCATGAATTGCTAAATAAGACGGGTGCCAGCTTTGCGAGATGAGGATCATTCCGACCGATGAAAATAATGTGGGCCTTCAACGGTTTGTCCGATCGAGATTAACCCATTTATGCCTAGTGGACTCTCCCATCCTTCTAAATTGGATCAATTTATTTCCAAAATTAGGGATGTCTTGTATATTTATTTCTATATTTAGAACATTTCTTACAGAAATTCCTTTAAGCAAACAGCGTAGACCCTGATGAGACGCCGCATCATTCGGCGTCTCATCTGGGTCTACGCTGTTTGCCAAGGCCTTTTTTCTAGACGCTAGGCATACATGGGTTTAACTAGGGAAAGGCCGACAGCAAATTGCGGGATGATGCACCCAGCTCCTTTTTGCTCCTTTGCTTCCCCATGCTGCCCTGTTAGATAATTAACCCATTTATGCCTAGTGGACTCTCCCATTCTTCTAAATTGGATCAATTTATTTCCAAAACTAGAGATGTCTGGTATATTTATTTCATTTTTTAGAATATTTCTCACAGAAATTCCTTTAAGCAAACAGCGTAGACCCTGATGAGACGCCGCATGATGCGGCGTCTCATCTGGGTCTACGCTGTTTGCCTAGGACTTTTTTTGTAACGCTAGGCATAAATGGGTTAAGCACAAATATTGTGGATATGTAATGTATGTTTGCAAATATTCAAAATCAAATAACAATACTAAGCTTTTAAACTTTAATTACAAGTTGTAGATAAAGAAAGCAAACGTATACTTTTTTATATTAAAATGCCTCTTTTTAGCAGCATGCTGTACGTTTTGCGATCATTGAACTTTTCATATTTTCAAACATCGTAATTTTATAAGATTTCTGTTGATAATGACTCATTATTGCAGTGTAAATTCGAATGAGGCCCGACCGTTGGAAATATATTTATCATCAAACTGCACAGAAATGAAGTGGAATACAAACAAAAAGCAGTTCAGTTTCCATGTGGTCGGTCTCCATGAAATAAAAAAACAAGGCAGGCTCCAAGCGGTATTAGATTTCTTACTCAGTTTTAAACTTATCCGACCAAACGAACATTTCCAAAAGTGATAATGTATCAATCAAGTTATACATGCAGCGATCATGACTTAAATTAGTTGATGGCATGACTAGTGGGTAAAAAGGGAACAGGGACAAATGTGTCGTGTTTTGAGAAAACTGGGCACAATGCTTGTGCGTAAATTGTCATCCCAGATTAGCCTGTGCAGTCCGCACAGGCTAATCAGGGACGACAATTTCCGCTTTTAAAGAATTTTTCGTTAAAATGATGCGCGAAAATCCAGTTTAGGCGTAAAGTGTCGTCCCTGATTAGCCTGTGCGGACTGCACAGGCTAATCTGGTTTGACACTTTACGCACAAGCATTATGCCCAGTTTTCTCAGAACACGACACAAAGACTCTAGGACTGTAACCTGTGATGCAACTGTCGACAAATCTTTCAAATTTTACATTGTGTACGGTTGATTAAGTATGCTACTTTCATGCCGATGCATACTTACTATAAGAAGACAGTTTTTTTGCTAATATGATAATCTGAGTGAGAAAAACGTAAATCGTGAACGGTTGCCAAATCGTTTTGTTTAATATATCAAATCCGCTGACAGGAATGTTCTCTCTTTCAATTGGCATACAAAAACTGCTTCGCATTCACCCGATTAAATTGCATTTGCATGTATGAGAATATAGATTGCTTGTTCGTTTACCTTCATAAATATTTTTATATACTGAAACATCATAGAGCTAATGTAAAGAACACACATACATATAAGTGTTTGAAATGGTTGAAAATCGAGGGAAATTCCGATTTCAATAAAATGCTCCTGATTCGCTGCTACTGAAGAGGTCATGTGACTAAAAATCTAGTGGTTTCAAATGACAGCGAAGCGGAAGAGGTCATGTGACTAAAAATCTAGTGGTTTAAAATGCCCCCGTAGTAAAAATCTTAAAATAATGAGTCAGACACTCATTACGGTCATGTATAAATAATGTATGCTAGACGTTATACGATTTACTGCGAAGTGAAAGTTGTTTAATGTAGCTATTAATGGCGTTATTTCTGCGAATTTTGTGATAATTATACGGGCAGAAACATTTACATATAGGAAACGTTATAACATTTACATAATATATGCTTCATTACAATTATATATCAAGTGACTTCTACACAGATTGACAATATGACAATTTAAAAATATTTAAATGCAAATGCATTTAATCATATACTTGAAAAAATAAAATCGGCGAACAAATCCATTTAAATACTTACAACGACTTTTCACCTTCACCTCTTAAAGGGACTTGTTCACAGATTTTGGCATGTTTTGAAGTTTGTCGTTAAATGCTTAAAATTGGGAAAATATAACAATCAGAACTTAAGAGCTACAATATAAAAACAAGAATTGAAGTATAAAAAAAAACGAAAGAAAGGAGAAAAAAAGTTAACCACACCAGGGCTCGAACTACTGACCCATTGGGTAAAAGCCAAGCGCCGAAACCACTCAACCAACCGTCTTCACGTGTGTATGTGTGTAATTCAGAGTTTATATTCGGGTCGTCGTTGAGTCTTTACGACTACATTATGTGCGGACCTGACCATCCGTCTTCACGTGGGTTGCCATTTATTTTATACTTTGTATTACTATCCACGTGTTGTTACAAATATAACGATAACACAATAAATCGAAATTTTTATATCGTTTCGCGTCTGAGACGCTTTATAATTTTATTAATTTCTAACGATGATTTTTCGTAAACCAAAGTGTATTTTCAGTGTAAGTCTTCGGCATTAGTGTTATTTCGCACACTGATGTACATTGTTCATTTATTTCTTGAATCTATGACAAAAAGTTGAAAAATTCTCATTTTGGTAAACTGAAAAAGTCCCTTAAATAGAGTTAACCAGTTGTTGGTTAATTGCATACGTTCTTGAACTCGGTCCTGTTCAACGCTTGAGCCAAAATGTTTAAAACAAATGGCAGAAGCCTTTATACTAACAAATTGTATAAATGAGGCGTACATCACGAAACAATGCATAGGACGCCGTGGCGTAGAGGTTATGGTGTCCGCCGAGCGACCGGGAGGTCACGGGTTCGAACCCCAGTGTAGGAGTACTGTAGTGCGTTCAGTTACAGCGAACGTTCGCGAACCGAAGCGAACTTTCGCGAACGTTCGCTATTGAACGCTCGGTTCGCCGCGAACGTTCGCGAACCGAAGCGACCCGTCTCGGGAGGTAGTTCGATATAGTTCGCTAGCGAAACCAAGATGGCGGACAAGTAAGTTGTTGTTGTTGTTCAGCGTAATTTCAGTGTTACTTCGATATTTTTTCATATTTTTTTGGTAGTTTATAAAATGAATTGAATTATAAACATAGTGTATTGTGTTGGGTAAGTACTTTCTGTTTTATTAGCGATTTCCTCCATCAAAATCGTAATCAATTCCCTGGGAGCCGCCATCTTGAAAAGTTCGCGCCGAACTTATCGTTCAATAAGACCGAATCGGAAACGAACGATCATTGGCGAACGTTCGATGTATCTGAACGCACTACTACTGGTTCTTATGCCTTGAAACGGACTCGTTTCCGTTTCATATAAGCCTTAGGCGTTTGATGCAATCGAGCTAAAATAAATTGGTTTAAACTAAACAAAACATTATAAAAAAATGTCATCAGATGATAAAGACTGGTGATTAAGTGTGTTCTTGTTATATTTTCTAGTTCATATTTTGACGAAAGCATTTGTGGCTATCTCGTTTAGTAAATTTTTGCAAACTTATTAGTGTGCATCGACCATGCAAATGTTTGGAACGCTGCCTTTTGTCATGCGTTCAGTTGTTCGTGTGACGCCCATAATGAGGATCTTATATGCGGATGTAGATTAGATTGGGGGTGGGCCAACGCCCTCTGCTTGGTTAATCGTCCATGAATTCAGATATTTGTATCGTATCTTTATTATAGCACATTATTTTATCATTTCATTAAAAGCGGATTGTGTTGTTTTCAACTGCTGGTTTTGTCTTAAAAATCAATAAAGCGTAAATAAGTGTCCAAACATTGAACATAAAATATGATAGTTAAGTTTCAACTGCTCAGAACATCATAAAGCTTAAATGAAATATTAAACATTTAACTATTGAACATCGATAGTAAGTTACGACAAGCAGTCACATCGGGTACGAGTTGAGCATGAGACGAAGTGTGATATTGAATTGTCTTAGTAATGGCTAATGTTAATTAATTCTGATAAACAATCTGATCTGTTCTTTTTTCTTTTTCTTATTAAAATAATCGAAGTTTCCCTTCCTCCTAACGTGAAGATCTGGTATAAGACGACAATTTTAACTTTTTTTTCCGAATCAATCATCTACCCAATGCGTGGGTATACATTTTGATTATCTGTAGCTATGAAAACCCACGCTTGGGTTTTCACGTACATATGGCACACATAATGTTGGTTGTTATTAAATGAGCCTCGCTCTGTGAAAAGGGGTTAAAGGCATGTGTCGTCCCAGATAAGCGTGTGCAGTCCGCACAGGCTAATTAGGGACGACACTTTCCGCATAAAATTGATTTTCGCCAAGAAGAGTCTTCCTTCAAAAGCATAATACAATAAAGGCGGCGGAAAGTGTCTTCCCTGATTAGCCTGTGCGGACTGCACAAACTAATCTGGGACGACAATTTACGCACATGCATTAAGCCCCCTTTACACAGAGCGCGACTCAACTGCTTTCATATCACGCGTATTATTAGTAAACCATGCAGGTTACTAGATTATGATATAACTGCAACATAAGTGAGTATTTGGAAGAAAACAATAAAACACACAGATCCGTTTCGTGTCAATGGTATGAAACTTTCACGTCAATCGTATGAAACTCACACCTCTATGCGTAGGAAGACGTATAATTTCGTATGAATGCTTTAAACGAAGTCACGGGTATGAGAAACTACAATAACTGTTGGGCGACAATCTTTACTAAAAGGAAACAACATAGTGGGTGCTCTAAAGAAGAGTGGCGAATGATGAAAAACGAACATATATTATTGGTTTCCCGTACTTTTATAAGAACGTTTTGAACAAAGTAAGAAGGTCCGTGAAATGCACATAAGGCGGTGTTGTTATATTGTTTATATAATTTAAGATTAATTAAGGTTAAGCCTTAACCGTGAGTCTTTGGTTTATATAAAGTATCAAAGTCTTATATGTTTAAACAGCTTAACCAGTTAAGAATCTACATATATCCACTGAAACTTCAAACGTAGTTTCAATAGCATTCTAGTTAGCTTCTCGGCAGATGTATCCGAAGACCTTCGGAGCGATACTACAGAAGAATAATGTGCAAATTCAATATATATATATATATGAGTCGCGCATGGGAAATGCACTTTATGCGCTTAATGCATCGCGTTTAGTCTCGCCCCACATAAGACTGTGCAGTCCGTAAAGGCTTATCAGGGACGACACTTTCATGGAATTTTTCGTTAACGGAAGTCTCTTTTAAACGAAAATCAAGTTAAGGCGGACATTGTCATCCTTGTTCGGACTGAACAGCACATTTGCTTCGATTTCCTATAAGACGTGGTAGTAGTAGTAGTGGTAGTAGCAGAAGTTGTAGGCGTAGTCGTAGTAGTAGTACATGTATTAGTAGTAAATTCGAAAATAATGTCCTGCCGAAGAGTGATTAAACGAACGGAGCCTCCAACCTAGAGAGCTCATACAATCACACGTCGATTCCGCACACCAATGCAGGTAACCAAGGCAGCGGAAATTATCAGCAATTGAAGTTATTCTGACGATACTATATGATAATTGATCACATGCTATTTATTGTTTCCCGTGAACTGCAAACACTAAATATGCAAACACTGAGATATGTTTTATCTCATGAGCAGTTTTATCATGTAAAACTATTGGTTGAGTGACAGGGTTTGTTAATAAAATCTTATATTGTATCTAAAGCTATGTCATGGTTCGCATACATGTTGATAAACGGTACATTGTTTGAAGGGTTATAATTCAATTCTCTTATCAAAAGATATGAACTGAAATGTTTGTTTATTCTTGGGGAGGTCTTTAATAAAAATACATGTTTGTCTAATTCTTGTGTAAAAATCTTATTAAAAGCGTCCCTTGTTATGACGGAAAATAGTTTTCATTATATAAATAGGTGTGTGCATAACATTTCAATTTGAAATTATACATACGGATACCGGAAGAAAATACTGTATGTCAATCTGTCAATAAAAAAAAGCTCCATTTTTTAAACACCGGGAAAAAAACATCTCAAGTATGTCACGCTGCAGATTTTGTGCAACATTAACAAAATGTTTGCCAATTATTGCTTTGTTAATACAATAGGCCTGTTCTTGGGTGTGCAATATTCATGTATATGTATCCTTTTTCTCTCGAAAATGGTTTATAATGTTTGACAATTACTTAGTGTTTAATATGGAAATTTGATCATAATTTTCCATTGTATATATTGAACACGTAGTAAATATATGTGTTTGTAATATATATGTTTTTTAATGAAAATGTTTCTATTTTTGTAAACAAATGTTACTTAATAAAATGCAAAACAATTGGAGGTGTCTGTTTGGTTTGCTTTCGCATGCATAACAGATGAATGTAACGAATATTCTTAAATTCATGATACTAAACGTATAATTGTTATCTGGTGTATTCTTTGAATTCCATGCGGATACGGACACACTTTTTTGAGCTTGATTCACAGGTTCTACCCACAGTTTGGAAATGCTTTGACAGCTCAAGACTACCACAGAGTAAACCAATTTGACTGTTGCAGCGCATGCGCGCTGTCCACGACTTTATGTATTTAAGCGATTTAGGGCCCTGTCTCATCAAAGTTCCTACGAAAGGTTTTAAGTTAAGACCGAACATTGAAGTTTCCAGAAAGACATTTGAATCGCTCTCTAAGAAAACACGACTTAATGCATGTGCATTAAGTGTCGTCCCAGATTAGACTGTGCGGTCTTATCAGGCTAATCAAGGGCGACACTTTCCGTCTAGAATAGGTTTTCGTTTAGAAGAGACTTCCTTTAAACGAAAAAATCCATTTAAGCGAAAAGTGTCGTCCCTGATCAGTCTGTGCAGATTGCACAGGCTTATCTGGGACGACACTTTACGCACATGTATTAAGCCCAGTTTTCACAGAGCAAGGCTAATTTTAATCAGTATGTTTTTGAAATCACGGTCATGTAAAAGTTGTGAAGGCTGTAAGGAGATGGTAAGAATTCCGACCGATCAAAATAATGTGGGCTTCAACGGTTTGTCCGATCGAGATTAACCCATTTATGCCTAGCGTCTAGAAAAAAGGCCTTGTAAAACAGCGAAGACCCAGATGAGACGCAGCATGATGCGGCGTCTCATCAGGGTCTGCGCTGTTTGCTTAAAGGAATTTCTGTTAGAAATATTCTAAATATAGAAACAAAAATACTAGACATACCTAATTTTGGAAATAAATTGATCCAATTTATAAGGATGGGAGAGTCCACTAGGCATAAATAGGTTAACTAGGGAAAGACCGACAGCAAATTGCGGGATGATGCACCTAGCTCCATTGTTTTGCTCCTTCCCACTCCCTCATGCTGCCCTGTTGGATAGTAAAGCCATTTATGCCTAGTGGACTCCCCCATACTTCTAAATTGGATCAATTTATTTCCAAAATTAGAGATGTCTGGTATTATTTATTTCTATTTTTAGAATATTTCTCACAGAAATTCCTTTAAGCAAACAGCGTAGACCCTGATGAGGTCATCTGGGTCTACGCTGTTTGCCTAGGCCTTTTTTTGTAGACGCTAGGCATAAAAGGGTTAAGCACAAATATTGTGGATATGTAATGTATGTTCGCAAATATTCAAAAGCAAATCCAAATACTAAGCTTTTTTAACTTTAAATACAAGTTGTAGACTAAGAAAGGCAACGGATATTTCTTTTTATTAAAATGCCTCTTTTTAGCAGCATGCTGTACGTTTTGCGATCATTGAACTTTCCATATTTTCAAACATCGTAATTGTATAAGATTTCTGTAGATACTGACTCGTAATTGCAGTTTAGATTCGAAACAAGCCCGACCGTTGGAAATGTATTTATCATCAAACTTGACAGAAATGAAAAGTAATAAAAACAAAACGCAGTTCAGTTTCCATGTGGTCGGTCTCCATGAAATAGAAAAAACAAGATAGGTTCCCAGCGTTATTAGAATTCTTACTCAGTTTTTAACTTAACTGACCAAACGGACATTCCCAATAAGTGTATCCATCAAGTTTTAAAAGTAGCGCTTATTTACTTAGTTGATGCCATGACTAGTGGGTAAAAACAGTGACACATACTCTAGGAGTGTTACTTGTGATACAACCGTCGACACATTTTCAAATTGTACATTGTGTACTGTTTATTAAGTATGCTACTTTCATGTGATGAATAAGAACTATAAGAAGACATTTTTTGCTAATATGATAATCTTAATGAAAAAAAAACGTAAATCGTGAACGGTAGCCAAATGGTTTTCTTTAATATATCTAATCCGCTGACAGGAATGTTCTCGCTTTCAATTGGCATACACAACTGCCTCGCATTCACCCGATTAAATTGCATATACATGTATGAGAATATAGATTGCATGTTCGTTTACCTTCATACTGAAACATTATAGAGCTAACGTAAAGAACACACATACATATAAGTTTTTGAAATGATTGAAAATCGATGGAAATTCCGATTTCAATAAAATCCTCCTGATTCGATGCTTCTGAAGAGGTCATGTGACTAAAAATCTAGTGGTTTCAAATGCCACCGTAGTGAAAATCTTAAAAGTATGCGTCAGACACTTTTTTCGGTCATGTATAAATAATATATGCTAGACGTTATACGATTTTCTGCGAACTGAAAGTTGTTTGATGTAGCTATTAATGGCGCTATTTCTGCGAATGTTGTGCTTATTATACGGGCAGAAACATTTACATATAGGCAATGTTATAACATTTACATAATATATGTGTTATTTCGACTATATATAAAGTGACTTCTACACAGATGGGCACTATGGAAATTTAAAATAATGCCAAATACTTCAAACAATGTTATTACTCTATGTTAAAGTTACTGCTTGAGTGAAACAACTGTTTAACGTTCATTCCTCAAAAAGGCCGCAACCGTTATTAGTGTTTGTTAAAGTGTGCATTCGTTTGGCGTTGTAAATTCCCACTGAATAAATTATCACAAGAAATCTAGGTTAGACAGCTTCGCCGAAAAATATTTTTTGTTTATAGATAATCATCAATAAAAATCGACAAAATAATTACGCGTGTGCATGGTTTGTAATGTTTTTCCTCGATAATGTGCAAAAATATGTTTATTATACTTATAGTGTTTAAATTACACTGTTATATTCAAATCCTGGATGACCCGTGGTTAGCTTTTGCTCGTTAAGCTCCTGATTTTGAAATCTATTGAAGGCAAATCTTTTGATGTACATTTTTCTGTATATACACATGTAGTAAATATTTTAGATTATTACAATCAAGCAAATGCATTTAATAACATGTATATGTTTGGAAAAAAAATCACCTACACCTCTGGATAGAGTAATCCAGTTGACCTTTAATTGCATAAGTTCTTGAACTCACTCTTGGTCAAGGCTTGAGCCTAAATTGATAAAAACAAATGGCAGAAGTCATGTATACTAACATATTATATAAATGAGGCATATATATTGAAACGAAGGATTTTAGCAATCTCAGAAACACTGTCAATCCATGACAATCCTGTTTGACGAAAACCTTTGTGGTTATCTCGTATAATTATTTTTTGCAAACTTAATTGGTGTGCATCGACCATCCAATATTTGGAAAGCCGCCTTATGTCATGCGTTCAGTTGTTCGTGTGACGCTCATAATGCGGATCTAGATTTGGGGTGGGCGAACGCCCACTGCTTGGTTGATTCGTCTATTCATTCAGATATTTGAATCGTATCTTTATTATTGCGCATTATTTTATCATTTCATTAAAAGCGGATTGTGTTGTTTTCAACTAAGGGTTTTGTCTTAAAAAGTCATAAAGTGTAAACAAGTGTCCAAACATTGAACAGAGAAAATGATAGTTAAGTTTCAACTGCTCAGAACATCATAAAGCTCAAATTAAATATTAAACATGTAAGTATTTAAAATCGATAGTAAGATACAACACGCAGTCAAATATGGCACGAGTTTAGCATGAGACTAAGAGTGATATTGAAGTTTCTAAGTAATGGCTAATGTTAATTCTGATAAACAATTTGATCTGTTCTTTTTTTCTTTTTCTCTTTAAAATAATCGAAGTTCCTATACCTCCTAACACGAAAATCTGGTACCAAACGACAATTTTAACTCTTTTTTTCTATTCAATTATCTACCCAATGCATGGGTATACATTTTGATAATCTGTAGCTATGAAAACCCAAGCTTGAGTTTACACATTCTGACTCCAGGAAAGGCTTAACGTAAACTTGAATCAACATACACGTATCATGATGCCACAGCATTATATGCCATATCAAATAAATGACAAAATTATCACTTTCATACAATGCACACATAATGTTGGTTTGTATTAAATGAGCCTCTCTCTGTGAAAAGGGGGTTTAATGCATGTGCGTAAAGTGTCGTCCCAAATTAGCTTGTGCAGTCCACACAGGATAATCAGGGACTACACTTTTCGTCAAGAAGAGTCTTCCTTCAAACGCCAAATACAATAAAAGCGGCGGAAAGTGTCGTCCCTTATTAGCCTGTGCGGACTGCACAAGCTAATCTGGGACGACACTTTACGCACATGCATTGAGCCCCCTTTACACAGAGCGCGACTCAACTGCTTTTATATCACGCGTATTATTAGTTAACCATGCAGGTTACAAGATTATGATATAACTTCAACGTAAGCGAGTATTTGGAGAAAAAAACACACATCCTTTTCACGTCAATGGTATGAAACTTTCACGTCATACTATAAAAATCACACCTCTATGCGTAGGAAGACGTATAATTTCGTATGAATGCTTTAAACGAAGTCACGGGTATGAGATACTACAATAACTGTTGGGCGACAATCTTTACTTAAAGGAAACAACATAGTGGGTGCTCTAAAGAAGAGTGGCGAATGATGAAAAACGAAAATATATTATTGTTTTTCTGTACTTTTATAAGATCGTTTTGAACAAAGTAAGAATGTCAATGAAATGCACATACTGCGGGGGTTGTTATATTGTTTCTATAATTTTACATTAATTAACGTTTAGGCTTAACCGTGAGTCTCTGATTTATATAAAGTATCACAGTCTTATATGCTTAAACAGCGTAACGAGTTAAGAATCTACAAATATCCACTGAAACTTCAAACGTAGTTTCAATAGCATTCTAGTGAGCTTCTCGGCAGATGTATCCGAAGACCTTCGGAGCGATAATACAGAAGAATAATGTGCACATTCTGAATATATATATATATGAGTCGCGCATGGGACATGCACTTAATGCGCTTTATGCATCGAGTTTAGTGTCGCCCCAGATAAGACTGTGCAGTCCGTAAAGGCTTATCAGGGACGACACTTTCATGTAATGTTTCGTTAACGGAAGTATCTTTAAAACTAAAATCAAGTTAAGGCGGACATTGTCACCCTTGTTCGGACTGAACAGCACATTTGCTTCGATTTCCAATAAGACGTGGTAGTAGTAGTAGTGGTAGTAGCAGTTGTAGGCGTAGTCGTAGTAGTAGTATTAGTAGTCAATACGAAAATAATGTCCTGCCGAACAGTGATTAAACGAACGGAGCCTCCAACCTAGATAGCTCATACAATCAGACGTCGCTTCCGCACACCAATGTAGGTAACCAAGGCAGCGGAAAATTATCAGCAATTGAAGTTATTTTGAAGATAATATATGATACTGTATCACATGCTATTTATTGTTTCCCGTGAACTGCAAACACTACGATTACGTTTATCGTAAACACTGGTAAGATATCATTTTGGACGTTTTCATTGGCTGCCATTTCTTTGACTGACCAATCGCATTACGTTATTTTAATGACATTGAAAACCATTTACAAAAACATATAGCCGTTGTACAAAAAATGCAACTTATTACTCTCCAGGTAACAACAACAGGTTACCAATTCAGAAGAATAGGTCTATAAGTATAGGTATAAAAAAAAGTATAGGTCACCATGTCAACAATTTAGGTAACCATGTCAGGCTAACTCGACAGCAATGCAAACGTACAGTATTATAAGAGCATCCGAGTTGGTTAAAGTGGTAACAATCCACGTAACCATATAAATAAAAAAAATGCAGGCAAACTATACAACCCTGAAAATCTCACGAATATTTGTAACAATCGCAACAATATTGGTTACCATGGCAACAATGCATAAAGCAATGGCAATGTTGTTGTTAATGTTGGCTCGATCTGGATTATAATGGCAACAATGATGGTTACAAAAAAAATACAATATCGTAGTTTACAAAGGCAATTATGTAGGTTTCCAAAAATACAACATAATACACGTATGAAAACAGGTGATAAAGATTGAAATGGTGTAGGTTACCACGATAGCAGTGTAATAGTACTACTATTACTTGTTCTTTTACAGTTCCCAAGCTCAAACGCTTGCGTAAATTCATCAGTGACTTTTGATAGAAGGTACATATTATATTCCATATGGTATTAACGAATACAATATATATCTATTTGTTGATAGTTTCTAAAGACAACTACTTGTGGAAATTCATAAAGGCTCTAATAAAGAACTCCAATTGCAACCACACCATTCTCTGACAAGAGGAAATGGTAACAGAAGTTTCCGATTTTCCAAAGCAAGACTGTGGCCCAAATGTGGGACAGAAAAACCCCCGCCGTTGAATTGACCAGTCGCCAAATAAGCGATCGCTCCGCCCACTAGTTTTGTTTACATAAAACGCTTATTCAATTACTCCGACACTCTTTGTTTGTCGGACCATGTGGCCGCAATAAAATTAATCTGATTGATTGTCCGGGAGTTTGATTGACAGCTGGCGAGTGGTCAATTACATACCATAAATTACGACAAGCCATAGAGTAATCTCCGGTGACCGCGTATCGATCGGTTAAGAAAACGAATAACAGAATTTCGGAATTAAAGCAAACAATGCAACAATAAACGATTTGATATCAAAATATAATATTAATTCCCGTTAAATCCATGTCAATTTGTTTTATTTACAGCGTGTTTGATCAAGCTAAGCCGATAGTTCAATACAAATCTGCAATAGCATTCACTTATCGCGTGACCTCGTCACACCGGAAAAGGGAAATAACAGGATTTATAAGTAAACTCGGTTTATTATGAAAACGCTTCAATATTGTAAAACAACGTGTTTTGTTTGTTGGGGACCTAAAACGTCAATATAAGGGTGTATTATTCAGGGTATTGGTGATTTACTAAGTCAGAGGAGGTAATCACATGACAAACAAGATGGCGACGTCCATGTCGAGACCTGTATTTTGCGCCGTTTTATACCCTTTATTACTTGTAATAATTGTTAAAATTCCACTCACATTCCAGCCATATCAGCAAAAAAGTGATAAGCATCTATTTGTATTAAAATTCGCTTCATATCGCGCCTTTACTCGCTGCGAATTTCCTTAGTGGAGCTGTAATAAGGTCACCCCGCTAAAAAATTTCGCAGAGAGTGAAGTCGAGATATAGAGAGAATATTAATACGAAATAAACGCAAACGACTTTCTTGCTGATATGGCTGGAAAGTGAGAGGCTTTAAAAAAATGTATAAAAGGAATAAAGGGTAAAAAACGGCGAAATACAGACCTGTCTCGGCATGGACGTCGCCATTTTGTTTTTGCACATTATGGCCCCCTCCGTCAGTGCTATGCAGTTGTCAAGGTTAGAAAGACCTCGGCGTCGCAGCCTTGAAAAGTGTGGTCGATAATAAAGTAAAACCAGCAAAGACTTAAACAGATTCAAACAAGTGTTCCGATTTATCATTCAAAACAGGTTACAAGGTCAAGCGACAATCGATAAAAAGTAGGACTTCAAGATAAAATCATTGACGAACAAGTATAATGTCACGTCGCAAAAAGTAAGCCATTCACTACTAAAGATTGAATAACCTCAATTAAGTTTAACATTTTACAAAGATAGGCTTTTTTAGATTACGGTTGTAATTTATGTTTACACTTGTTCGTTTTGTATTCATGTAACCTCTTAGTTCGTTTATGAGGTTAAATTGATATTTTGTTTCAAGTTACAATTTTGTCCCAAATCAACGGAAAAATATCTCGCACATGCGATTTCTTCGTAAGTAAATGTCCTTCCTATTCAAATACGTTAAACCCAGCAAAATTAAAGGCGCCTTAAATTATCAAACGATGAATAGTTTGTCATACGAAAGCGCTATTGTATATAGGGTTTGCCGCTTATTTGAGTGTAATACTTACTTACCGCTGATTTCCTGCAGAGTTGATACTGCGTACTGCACATGTGTCTCTTTCTAATGACATAGTACTGAGACTATTGTTGCTGCCCATATGTTTTCAGTTTCTACTGACGCAGCGCCAACCTAAAGTACTGAGGCATATATGTATAGTGTTGCTGCCGATATGTTTGCAGTTTCTACTGACGCAGCGCAAACCTGAAGTGTTGATGCCTATATGTTAATAATACCAACGTACGCAGTGCCATCCTTAAAGGTTGCTGGCAATATGTTTTGCACTTTCTACTGACGCGGTGCCATCCGTAAGTGTTGCGGCCATATATTTGCAGTTTCTACTGACGCAGTGCCAACCTTAAGTGTTGCTGGCAATATGTTTGCAATGCCTTCTGACGCAGGGGCATCCTTAAATGTTACGGCGAATTCATTTGCCATGAACATACTCCCAGTGGCATGATTCATGGGGTGGTATTTGTTTGCATACAGTGAATATATCTGTTAGTGAAAGGCCAAGCGGAACCCGCACTGACGCCTGTGAATATTGTGTATTATATGTATTGAACTCACGGGCTTAAAGCCTTATGCATTCTGAAAAAAACCCACTAAAACCTATTAAACCAAAAATGGAAGGTCACATTTTAAAGCAGCGACATAACACAATTTTTAGTTTTTACCATGCATTCATAGGGTGACTATGCAATGAATGCATTTTGTACTAAAATAGTTTGCTTACATTTTGATAATTATTATTGTTTACCTGTTATTAAACGTCGGAACTAATGAATCTTTTTATCAGTAACCTTTGAAAAATAAAGGGTGTATTATGATTAAACCACGAATTCCAATACATGTAATGTTCAGTCGTGTTCTTCATCGACCATTTCATTTCAAATATAATCTCTGATTGATTCTTTCGTTGGTATGTCACATATCTTGGGAAAGCATAATCATGTTTTATAAATGTTTGTTCTCGTTAATGCAGCTGAATTGAACAAACAAACATACACAAATAACTGTAAAAAAAAATGTAAAGAGTTCTCAATAAAACGTAACTGTTCTTACTCAATGTCCCAATGGACTACATGGCTAGCCTTTGTCATATACACAAATGTATAACTATATAACATCTAATAAGTAAATTATAATATAAATGTTTATTCTCATTGTTCGCATGTCGATCAAACCCATGGACTATATGATATATTGCTCTAAGAAGTCAATTATAAGTTAGATGTAAAATACTCATTGTTCGCCCGTCGTTCAAACTGGGAAAACTTCACAAAGGTTTAAACCGTTGACAATAAATTTTGTAATGGAAAAGTGCTATAACAATTAAAGGCCCTACTGTGCGGTTTGAGGAAAAAAATCAAACAATCGCAAGATTTTACACATTCGAATGATGGATCATTGCAAACATCTTTATTGAAATTTTCCATAGATTTCATTGAGGCCCTTTTAAGAAAACACTGTATGTAATGTCATGTAATCATACTTAAAGCAATTAGATGTGCTTAAATGGAAATTTAATAACGGTTATAGTATCTCGCTATTGGGATAGCCGTCGGGATGAAAACGGGAATAGTATCCCAATATTCGAATAGCAGTCGGACTTTCAACAGTGATATTATCCCGATATTTCAATAGTACTGTCAAATTATAAAGTATCCCGATATCCGAAAAGCAATCGGACTGTCAATGGATATAGTATCCCGATACTCGGATTGCAGTCGGACTTTCAATGACTGTAGTATCGCGATATTTGTATTGCAGTCGGACTGTCAATGGATATAGTATCCCGATAATCAGATTGCAGTCGGACTTTCAATGTATTTAGCATCCCGATACTCGGATTGCAGTCGGACTGTCAATGGATATAATATCCCGATACTCGGATCGCAGCCCAGTCGGACTTTCAATGGATATAGTATCCCGATATTCGAAAAGCACTCGGACTTTCAAAAAGTTAAGTATCCCGATATTCGAAAATTGGTTAATCCCCCCCCCCCCC
>VMBQ01003845.1:77079-89868 GCA_007657795.1 Dreissena rostriformis
ACCAGTAGTGCGTTCAGTTACAGCGAACGTTCGCGAACCGAAGCGAACTTTCGCGAACGTTCGCTATTGTTCGCTCGGTTCGCCGCGAACGTTCGCGAACCGAAGCGACCCGTCTCGGGAGGTAGTTGTTGTTTAGCGTAACTTCAGTGTAACTTCGATATTTTTTCTTTTTTTTTGTAGATATATAAAATGAATTGAATTATAAACATATTATATTGTGTTGGTTGAGTACTTAATGTGTTATTAGCGATTTAATCCATCAAAATCGCAATCAATTCTCTGGGAGCCGCCATCTTGAAAAGTTCGTGCCGAACTTATCGTTCAATAAGACCGAATCGGAAACGAACGATCATTTGCGAATGTTCGCTGTTACTGAACGCACTACTGCAATAACATTCACTAAGCGCGTGGTGACCTCGTATCGAGACGTCACACCGGAAAAGGAAAATAGCAAGATTTATAAGTAAACTCGGTGTATTATGCAAACGCTTCAATATTGTTAAACAACGCTTTTTGGTTGTTGGGGACCTCAAACTTCAATGTAGCGCGTATTTTCTGGGTATCGATGTTTTACTCAGTCAGAGAGGTTAATCACGTGACAAACAAGATGGCGACGTCATTGTCCAGACATATTTTTTACGCCGTTTTATACCCTTTATTACTTGTAATAATTGTTTTAATGCAGTTCACTATCCAGCCATATCAGAAAAAAGTGATAAGCCTCTATTTGTATTAAAATTGGCTTTATATATCGCCTTTACCCGCTGCGAATTTCTTAGAGGAGCTGTTATTAGGTCATCCCGCCAAGAAAATTCGCAGAGAGTAATGTCGAGATATAGAGCATATTTATACGAAATAAACGCAAATGACTTTCTTGCTGATATGGGTGGAAAGTGAGCGGCATTTTAAAAAATTATTAAAGAAATAAAGGGTTTAAAACAGCAAAATAAAACCTGTCTCGGCATGAACGTAGCCATTTTGTTTGTTACTTGATTGCCCCCTCTGTTACTGCTTTGCAGTTGTCAAGGTTAGAAAGACCTCGGCGTCGCAGCCTTGAAAAGTGTGGTCGATAATGGAATAAAACCAACAAAGACTAAAACAGATTCAATCAAGTGTACCGATTTATCATTCAAAACAGGTTACAAGGTCAAGCGACAATCGATAAAAAGTAGGACTTCAAGATAAAATCATTGACGAACAAGTATAATGTCACGTCGCAAACAGTAAGCAAACAGTAAGCAACTAGAGATTGAATAACCTCAATTAAGTTTAACATTTTATATAGATAGGCTGTTTTAGATTACGGTTGTCATTTATGTTTACCATTCTTCGTTTGTTATTATTGTAGCCAGTTCTTTTAGGAGGTAAAATTTATATTTTGTGTCAAGTTACAATTTTGTCCCAAATCAACGGGCAAATATCTCGCACATCCGATTGCTTCATAAGTGAATGTCCTTCCTTTTCAAATACGTTAAACCCATCAAAAATTACCACGGGCGCATTAAATTGACATACGAGTAATAGTATTTCAAACGAAAGCGCTATTGTGTATAGGGTTTGCCGCTTATTTGATTGCAATACTTACTTACCGCTGATTTCCTGCAGAGTTGATACTGCGTACTGCACATGTGTCTCTTTATAATGCCATAGTACTAAGACTAGTGTTGCTGCCCATATGTTTGCAGTTTCTAATGACGCAGCATCAACCTGAAGTGTTGCGGCCTATATGTTAACAATACCAACTGACGCGGTGCTATCCTTTAATGTTGCGACCTATATGTTAATAATACCAACTGACGCGGTGCCATCCTTAAGTATTGCGGCCTATATGTTTGCAGTTTCTACTGACGCAGCACCAACCTGAAGTTTTGCTGGCCATATGATTGTAGTTTCTACTGAAGCAGTGCCAACCTGAAGTATTGCGGCCTATATGTTTGCAGTTTCTACTGACGCAGCACCAACCTGAAGTATTGCTGCACATATGTTTGCAGTTTCAACTGACGCAGCGCCAACCTGAAGTGTTGAGGCCTATATGTAAATAATACCAACTTACGCGGTGCCATCCTTAAATGTTGCGGCCTATATGTTAATAATACCAACTTACGCCCTGCCATCCTTAAATGTTGAGGCCTATGTTTGCATTGCATACTGATTCAGTGAAATCCTTAAGTGTAGGTGCCTATATGTTTGCAATGCATCTGACGCAGTGAGATTCTTAAATGTTGCAGCCTATAGGTTTGTTGTTCATACTGACGCTGTTCAAACCTTAAGTGTTTCGGCCTATATTCTAAAATTACCAACTGACGCGGTGCAATCCTTAAGTGTTGAGGCCTATATGTTAAAATTACCAACTGACGCAATGCCATCCTTAAGTGTTGTGGCCTATATGTTAATAATACCAACTGACGCGGTGCCATCCTTAAGTATTGCGGCCTATATGTTTGCAGTTTCTACTGACGCAGTGCCATCCTTAAGTGTTGCGGCCTATATGTTAAATTTACCAACTGACGCGGTCCCATCCTTAAGTTTTGCGGCCATATGTTAAAATTACCAACTGACGCAATGTTATCCTTTAGTGTTGCGGCCTATATGTTAATAATACCAACTGACGCGGTGCCATCCTTAAGTGTTTCGGCATATATGTTAAAATTACCAACTGACGCTGTGCCATCCTTAAGTATTGCGGCCATATGTTTGCAGTTTCTACTGACGCAGTGCCATCATTGAGTGTTGCGGCCTATATGTAAATAATACCAGCTGACGCGGTGCCATCCTTAAGTATTGCGGTCTATATGTTAGCAGTTTCTTCTGACGCGGTGCCATCCTTTAGTGTTGCCGCCTATATGTTTGCAGTTTCTACTGACGCAGTGCCAACCTAAAGTGGTGAGGCCTATATGTTTGCAATGCATCTGACGCAGTCCCATCCTTAAATGTTGCAGCGTATATGTTTGCAGTTCCTACTGACGCAGTGCCAACCTTAAGTGTTGAGGCATATATGTTTGCAATGCATATGACGCAGTTCCATCCTTAAATGTTGCGGCCTTCATGTTTGCAGTTTCTACTGGCGCAGTGCAAACCTGAAGTGTTGAGGCCTATATGTTTGCAATTCATCTGACGCAGTTCAATCCTTAAATGTTGCAGCGTATATGTTTGCAGTTTCTACTGACCCAGTGCAAACCTGAAGTGTTGAGGCCTATATGTTTGCAATGCATCTGACGCAGTTCCATCCTTAAATGTTGCAGCTTATATGTTTGCGGTGTCTACTGGCGCAGTGCCAACCTGAAGTGTTGAGGCCAATATATTTGCAACGCATACTGACGCAGTGCAATCCTTAAATGTATGTGCCTATATTTTTGCAATGCATACGGACGCAGTAAAATCCTTAAAAGTATGTGTCTATATGTTTATGAAGCATCTGACGCAGTGCCATCCTTAAATGTTGCGGCCTATATGTTTTTAGTTTATACTGACGCAGTTACAATCTTAAGAGTTACTTGCAATATGTTTGCAATGCCTTCTGACGCAGGAGCATCCTTAAATGTTAGGTCGAATACGTTTGCAATGCCCATACGCTCAGTGGCATGACAAATGGGGTGGTATTTGTTTGCATGAAGTGAATGTCTCTGTTAGTGTAAGGCTAAGCGGAACCCGCACTGACGCCTGCGTAGATATTATACAAAACATGAATGGGCACATTTTGATGCAGCGAGATGAAACAATTGTAAGTTTTTGCCATGCACGCCCCATGCATTGAATACAGTGTGTACATGAAATAGTTTGCTTATATTTTTATTATAATATTGCTTGAATGTTTAATTAAAAATGAGATTATTATTGTTTGACTGTTATTAAACGTCGGAACCAATCGATCTTTATACAGTAACCTTTGGCAAATAAAGGGTATTTTATAATTAGACCACGAATTCGAATACATGTAATGTTCAATCGTGCTCTTCATCGACCATGTGACTGCAATGAAATTTTCATTCACAATATAATCTCTGATTGATTCTTTCGTTGGTGTGTCACATACCTTGGGAAAGCATAATCACGTTTTATATAAGTTTGTTCTCGTTAATACAGCTGAATTGAACGAACACACATAAACAAATAACTGTAAAAAATGTAAAGAGTTTTCAATAACACGTTACTGTTCTGACTCAATTGCACAATGGACTTCATGGCTAGCTTTTGTCATATATAACTATATAATATCTAATAAGTCAATTAAAATATAAATGTATATACACATTGTTCGCATGTCGATCAAACCCATGGACTATATGTCTAGCTTTTGTGAGATATATTACTCTTATAAGTCAATTATAAGTTAGATGTAAATACTCATTGTTCGCCCGTCGTTCAAACTGGGAAAACTTCACAAAGGTTTTAAGCGGTGACAATAAATTTTATATTGAAAAAAATGCTAAAACATTTAAAGGCCCTCCTGTGCGGTTTGTGATTTTTTTAAAAATAAAAGCAATATTTTACACATTTCAATGATGGATCATTGCAAACATCTTTTATTGAAAATTTTCATAGATTTCAATGAGGCCCATTTAAGAAAACACTGCATGTTATGTCATGTAATCATGCTTAAAGCAATTAGATGTGCTTTCATTGAAATTAAATAATGTAAGCGGTTATAGTATCTCGCTATTGGGATAGCCGTCGGGATGAAAACGGGAATAGTACCCTAATATTCGAATAGCAGTCGGACTCTCAACAGTTATATTATCTCGATATTCGAATTTCAATAGTACTGTCAAATAATAAAGTATCCCGATATTCGAAAAGCAGTCGGACTTTCAATGGATATAGTATCCTGATACTCGGATTCCAGTCGGACTGTCAATGGATAAAGTATCCCGATACTCGTATTGCAGTCGGACTGTCAATGGATAAAGTATCCCGATACTCGGATTGCAATCGGAATTTCAATGGATAAAGTATCCCGATACTCGGGTAGCAGTCCAGTCGGACTTCCAATGGATAAAGTATCCCGATACTTGAATAGCAGTCGGACTTTCAATGGATAGAGTATCCCGATACTCGGATTGCAGTCGGACTGTCAATGGATATAGTATCCCGATACTCGTATTCCAGTCGGACTGTCAATGGATATAGTATCCCGATACTCATATTCCAGTCGGACTGTCAATAGATATAGTATCCCGATACTAGTATTGCAGTCGGACTGTCAATGGATAAAGTATCCCGATACTCGGATTGCAATCGTAATTTCAATGAATATAGTATCCCGATACTCGGATTGCAGTCCAGTCGGACTTTCAATGGATAAAGTATCCCGATATTCGAAAAGCAGTCGGACTTTCAATGGATATAGTATCCCGATACTCGGATTCCAGTCGGACTTCCAATGGATATTGTATCCCGATACTCGAATTGCAGTCGGACTTCCAAACCCCCCAGTTTCAAATATCCAGATAAGTGACTCATCGGAATGCATGACGAATCACGATTTAGGTCAAACCACTTGAATAAGTAGCATGGCCTATACTCGAGTATCTAGGGTTCTTCAGGTAGAGATGATTTATAAACAGATACGAAAGCAAAATAATAAACTCACATATACTTGTGTTCGTTAACAAATCGAACTGCGTAAATANTCATGAAGTATCCGTCGGAGCGTTGTAAATACTGAGTCGAATACATCAGCGATAACAGACATACAATACATTATTGACTATGTTAAATTGTATGTACGACCTTCGAGTAACTGACAACATGTATAGAGTCTACCGTTGCTTTATTAGATTGGCCACTGATGCATGATATTTATGGTATAAAGTCAACATGACATTTTATTTCTATATTTGGAATAGGTGTATGGAGTATTGGGTTGATTGCTCAGAAGGAACGGAAAAAGACACTACCGCTTGTTGCACGGATATATAACTGTATAGATCTAAGCAAATTCCGATTTGGTTGTTGACAAAGATGGCATTTTCATTAACTCTTCCTGCTATTTAACCTCGTGATTTCAAGGAATGATATTGATCATCACATCACGTGGCCGACGTATGTGCGATATCTCGTGCCTCTTATTGGCCTGGCAGTTTAAAACCACCTTAGTTAGACGGTCGCAAGCTATTCGTCTACAAATATAAGTATCGTGACATGGCAGCTTATTTGCTCGTAGCGCTATACATACCAAAGGACAATTTATAATTCACTTTATTCAAATACCTTCACGTGGGTCTAGAAAAATGAAGAGTCTGCATACAATGTACATATAACATTCCACCAATCGGGAAGCTCGTTCTCGCAGGTAAATCCCCGGGTAAAATAGGCGTATCTAGCTAGACAAAGCGTGCGACAATATCAAAATTATTGGGAAAATCCAGTTTCTATAAATAGCGCTGTTCGCGGGTGACCTGCTTCAGCTACCTTCGCTGCGATGTCGCGATGTCACGTTGCCATTTGTGTGGAATCAGTCGGGCGAAACAACTGTGTGAAAATGTTAAATGTTGTTGTTACCACTAGAATGATTTGGAATGCAAATATAGGGCAAGAATCTTAAAGGGGTAATATTGTCGAAAATGAGCATCGGACTATTCTGACTGGCGCTGTTTTAACGTATCGAATAATAAAATTAGCATTTTAAAGCAACTCATTAACGACGACACAATACGTCACGAGCGTGATCACGTTAAATAGAAATATATTTAATTGATCGAGTAATAATAGAACAATTTATAATTAAAATGATTTTCGAATTATTTGTGCTTATCGGCCAATAAAGAATTCCTTAAATTGAGTGTGTGATGTGAAGCTATTTAATAAGTCAGGCTTACGTCCTACCTGAGTGGTTTAAATCCTTCGCACTAGATTTCCCAACCAGCGTTTATTGACAACAACATAAAATTGAAAAATGAACATAAATATAGTCATGCCCCCAACTTGTACAAAGCTATATTGACAATAGCGTACGCCCTTTAATAAACGATATAAATATCATCAATTCCATACTTATATACACCGTCCCTTGATATATGTGAGTCTTACATTTTATATATTATATTAACTTTTAAATAATCGGAGATGATATTGTTCTACATAGAGCCGCGTAGCTTAGCGGAATTCAGGCGACTTAATTATAATTCCGCGATCACCTCATGCTCAAATTGGAACAATCAAAAGTACGATGTGGCAGTTAATAAAAGCGAAAACTAACTACAGAGATCACGTTTTCGAATATTCATAGTCATCTCAAGCAAACAGGCTGAAGTAATTAACTGCACCCATGTGTTTCAACAGCGAAATACAAAAGAATATATGCGCAATCACAAGTGTTTACGTACCGTTTGTTATTTGCAGTGCACATGCATAAATAGTTTTCAATGACCTTCAAGAGTAGCCAAGCAATCACTCTTTGATCAGTTTATCAAGTCATGGAGTATCGATTTATGACCTGCAGTTTATATACAAGATCCAAAGCTTGTACATAGCATTCCACCGGGAAAACACATTCTTCTACGATCGGAACATGTGCAATTATATTTTGATTGGATACTGTACTTAAATGAACATGTGATGATTATAATTAGTTATTACGGTTTCATCTAAACATCGGTCTTATTTCCCCTTAAAACAATTAAAATGAAATTGATATAATTCAAACATGTTATTCGTCGTCTATACTTAGTTAATCTACTATATATATTAAAACTGTATTACACGATTTTGTTTTATAAGTACCCGTCTAAATGAAGCGTTAAATTCTATGAAATATAACCACAAAATCGTCAGCCTTGATTAATAACGAAGAAGAGACGCTTATACAAAGGGGAACAATTCTTACACACCATTTTATTTCACTTGCATGGTTGTGCACCATATTTCATTTGCGTGAAGTAATAAAACCTCTATTAACACATGATATGTTTTCTTCAACTTATGTCAAGACTGCTTACAGTACAACATATGTATAGCATATCATGGTATTTCAATGCCAGTGACGTGACGTTTGCATATGAAATGGTACCAATGTCTATTACATGGCGTCAATGACTGTGATTTGATAGCTTTGCACATAAAGTGGTGTCAAGGACAATGATGTTGTGTCGATGACTGTGTTTTAATACAATTGCACATGGTGTGGAGTCAATTATTGTGATGTGATACCTTTGCCTACAATATGGTGTCTTTCTACATGATGTGGTTCTTATATCTCGGAAGTGGTGCTAATACCTATTTTGTGGTGTCATGACTATGATTCTTTGTCAATGCACATGATGAATTTCTTATTGCAAATGCATATGAAGGAGTTTGAATGCCTAGGGTTTGGGCCCATGCTTTTGATGTGTCATCAAAGCCTGTTCGTGATGCCAATGAATGGGATGTGGCGCCTTTGGATACCATGCAATGTCAATACAGTTGACGTGCTGTCAATGTGTCCATGTATTTGTTTTTATTTTGACCTTGCAGTCAAGGATAAACCATGAAAGTGCAATCACTTATTTCCAATGGGGTCCTTTGTTTTTTTTTGCTGAAGAGACAGCAAGAAGAAGAGACAGTATTTAGATACAAGGAATCCGGGTAAGATAACATGTCTTTGGTGTGGTGTGATGGCTTTTGTTTTGAGCAAATGTCAGTGATGTGGTGCCAATGAAGATGGTGTTGCTCGAATACTTATAATATTACACCAATGCCGGTGATTTTTTGCCATTGCCTGAGATGTGGTGTAAATATTTATGGTGTCGTGCACGTGTCGATGGTATGGTTCCCATTAATATGATGCGAGGTCAATGCGATGTGAATATAATGACTATGATTTAGTGCCAATTCACTCAGACATGAATTTGCCAATATATTTCTTTCTTTTGTTTTTGAATTCAAATCAAAATGCAATCTTTAATGTGGTTGCAATATATGGGGTGTCAATACATCTGATGTGATACCAATCTATGCGATATATTTACAATGCCTATGATGTACTCCAAGATAAAATTATGATGTGGTGCAAATAACAGAGATATGGTGTCAATGTATATAATAATTAATTTTATGATGCCAATTTTTAATACAAAAGTATCGGTATTTCCACTGCTGTTATGCCAATATCTATTAGGTGGTGTCAATGTTTAAAAATATGGAATCAATCCATATGATGGATGTTAATGCCTTTAATGTAATGTCAACGTATCCAAGAGGGGGCCGATATGGTTATTCACCGTGGTTTTTCTTGTGGTGCGCCCAAAGTGTGTCTATACCTGAGGTGCATTAGCAATGTATGTAAAATGGCAGTGGCTTTGCTAATAACTATGATGTGGCGACAATATTTATGATGTGCCAATACCAATAATGTGGTGCCACTAAATATGGTGTGGTGCCAATAAATATGGTGTGGTGCTGCAGTACCAAAACATATGGAGCGGTGCCACTATCAGTAATGTGGTGCCAATAAATATGATGTGGTGTCAAGATCAATGTGATGGTGCCAATGCATGCACACAAATACACACTATATTTATCATATCACCAATCAACCGACCTATACTTATGGAATTCAGAATTGTGGTCGGTGCCCGATAATTAGTGTAGTGTAACCTACCAACAAAAATTAATCTCGGTTAATAATAATAATATCCAAGAGTGCATTCCAAAACAGGATTCAGAGCTTGCGTTGGAGAAAAAAGAAAGAAAAATATTCAATGTAGTGAACCAATTGCTTAGTTGACATACTCGCTTAAAGGCTCACTGGTCGAAGATTACAAACAGCGAAGATGTGGAGTGTGAAGCATGTAGAACACCAGAAACTATAAAACACTTCATATTTGACTGTTCAAAATACTCACAAGAAAGATCAAGTCTTCAATACAGAACGGAAGAAATATTACATAGAAATAATATATCATGTTCTGATATTACACTGGCAACTTTAGTTGGAGAAATACCGGACATTACTTTACATGCAAAAGAAGAACTGTTCAATTCATTTGGCAAATCCATCATGGAAACAAACAGACTTTAGATGTAAATGACATAAAGTGTAAAAAAAAGTATCAAGTGAAAATGCAACAAGAGAAATTTTTGCACATAGATGAATACGACTACAACAGTCGTCAAAGCACAACGAGACCATAGGCGACAACGACGCCATAATTAGATTCAGCAACAACAACAACCATAATAGATTCAACAACAATAATAATGCACCTACAAAAATAGATTTGTTCGTCTTTTCAATATAAGTAGCCCGTCTAATAACATATGCAGTAGTTTATTTGTAATAATGTCAATGAAAACGGCCTTTGTTGACGATGATGAGTGTCTTTGTAGGTAATATAATATAGTACTAATAGCAACATATATTTCGGACGTCAATTTTCGGATACATTGTGTAAATATGCCTGGAACGTTGAAAGTGAAGATCGTGGCTGCTAGAGATTTGCCCGTTATGGACAGATCCACTGATCTAACTGATGCCTTTGTTGAGGTAATTATGTTGTGAAACTGTGGCAATATTCTGATGTGTTTTCAGTGCGAAGATTCATATTCCTCAATGTTGTCAGTAATAAATTAAGGGAACTTCTGCTCAGTCCTTGAGCTTATGTTTATTAACCCACTTAAAAATGCATAACAGCTGAAATTATGTTATTTTTTGTAGTTAAGATATGTTTCTGTTGCATTTGCTTTATTAATTTACAGTGTTATTTGTTGACTGATTTTGAATGGAAAGTAGGGTATGCTTAGTCAGTTGTTCTTAAATTAATAACAAAGCAGGGCTTTCACCATCGTTTACTAAATTCGCTAATGGCAAAAAATTTGCAAAAATTTGGCGATTAAAGTAATTGNTAAAGGCTCACTGGTCCAAGATTACAAACAGCGAAGATGTGGAGTGTGAAGCATGTAGAACACCAGAAACTATAAAACACTTCATATTTGACTATTCAAAATTCTCACAAGAAAGATCAAGTCTTCAATACAGAACTGAAGAAATATTACAAAGAAATAATATATCATGTTCTGATATTACACTGGCAACTTTAGTTGGAGAAATACCAGACATCACTTTACATGCAAAAGAAGAACTGTTCATTTCATTTGGCAATTCATCGTGGAAACAAACAGACTTTAGATGTAAATGACATAAAGTGTAAAATAGTATCAAGTGAAAATGCAACAAGAGAAATTTTTGCACATAGATGAAAACGACTACAACAGTCGTCACAGCACAACGAGACCATAGGCGACAACGACGCCATAATTAGATTCAACAACAACAACAACAGAAATATCCTCGAGTAACCACTTTTGACGCATGTAAGCAAATAAACAAAATAAGTTTTTTAATGGACCAACAGAAATAGATTTGTTCGTCTTTTCAATATAAGTAGCCCGTCTAAAAACATATGCAGTAGTTTATTTGTAATAATGTAAATGAAAACGGCCTTTGTTGACGATGATGAGTGTCTTTGTAGGTAATATAATATAGTACTTATAGCAACATATATTTCGGACGTCAATTTTCGGATAAATTGTGTAAATATGCCTGGAACGTTGAAAGTGAAGATCGTGGCTGCTAGAGATTTGCCCGTTATGGACAGATCCACTGATCTAACTGATGCCTTTGTTGAGGTAATTATGTTGTGAAACTGTGGCAATATTCTGATGTGTTTTCAGTGCGAAGATTCATATTCTTCAATGTTGTCAGTAATAAATTAAGGGAACTTCTGCTCGGTCCTTGAGCTTATGTTTATTAACCCACTTAAAAATGCATAACAGCTGAAATTATGTTATTTTTTGTAGTTAAGATATGTTTTTGTTGCATTTGCTTTATTAATTTACAGTGTTATTTGTTGACTGATTTTGAATGGAAAGTAGGGTATGCTTAGTCAGTTGTTCTTAAATTAATAACAAAGCAGGGCTTTCACCATCGTCGGATACCCACGACTAATTCATTCCGTTACTCTCCAGCATTAGCCGTGGGACAATATGAGCAATACACGCCGTTTTGACCTTAACTGTAACCTTTCAGTAGACCAATGAAATCGCAGTTTACAAAACGAATACTCTTCGCTTTGGATGTATCGGTAAAAAGGTAAACAAACCAAACGAGAACACGTTCTGCAACTCAGATCGCTAAAATTGTAATATTTACTGTTCATTTCAATTCAAGTTTACGTATACAGTTGTATCTTCATTGATTAATATACTTTTAGTTCTAGTTTGTTTAAATTTGTATTTTGATTCTGCCTTGCAATATAATTTCGCGACTCAGAACTTTTCATCAGAAAAAGTTTAGAAACTCTGATAATAGATTTCTGCTTTTAAAACTGTGCCCTTTGCATTATTTAATTGATACCCAACATTTATTCCGTTGCTTTAAGGTATTTCATTGATTCATAACCAGTATTAAGGTATCTTTATTTTAAATATTAATTGATTCTTCTGTCACTGTCACACTTAACTATACGTTTCTGGAAACATTAATGATTAGACTAGGTTTAACAGCAATTTTCATACCAGTTTAGTGTAAATTTCTTGATTTTTATATTAATAAATATGCTGTTTCGAACTGTTTTGTGGTTTAAATATTTTCTTTAGAATACTTTGTGAGAGTGTTGTGATTGGTCATAGGTCAGTGTTCTGTTGTTTATTTTTAATGTCCACTGATCAAGTTAATTGACTGAGTTCTTCTTCTGATACAGCACTCATTCTAGATCAAAGATTCTGTGACCCAAAAAATAGAGTTGCTCTTTTTAGCAAATGCCTTATTCGTCTGCTTGCTTAAAGATTTTGATTTAATTTCCAATCGGTTAA
>VMBQ01003846.1:0-44178 GCA_007657795.1 Dreissena rostriformis
AAATATTTGACAAAATCGTACAGTCCCGCTTTAAACTTTCTTTCACATGGGACACTTGCACTTGAAGGCATCAAGGAATATTTCTTGAATGGGGCGTCTGCTCTATCTTTCACACTCACCCCCAATCCAGGGAAATATGGGTGAGAGTCCCTGAGTGAACGCATGTAAAAGGGAACGGAGTTGGTGCAAATGATTTAATGCAAACACATAAAAGGGAACAGAGTTGGAACTACTTGTAATAATTTTGCTTCATTGCTCATTAAAAGATATTTGCCCAAACCAAGCTTGTGACAGAAATGTTGTTAACCCTTTGCATGCTGGGAAATTTGTCGTCTGCTAAAATGTTGTCTGCTAAATTTCTAAAATTAGCATTTTCTTCGATTTTTTTTTTTCAAAGAATACTATCAGAATAGCAAACAGTTCGGATCCTGATGAGACACCACGTTCTGTGGCGTCTCATCTGGATCCAAACTGTTTGCAAAGGCCTTCAAAATCCGGTTCCAGCGCTCAAAGGGTTAACTTAGAGTTACACTGTATAATCAGCTCTTCTGGGTCTCTGCCTTGCATTGTTTTATTTTGTCAAAAGCATAAACTGTTGAAGGTGTTATAATTTCTGAATTTCAAACATTCACATTTTTGTTAGTATCTGTTGAAAGACCGATTTTGTTATATATCTATTTAAATAATGCAAATAAGTAGACCTTGAAACAAAATATTACTTTGGTCAACATCCTAGTGGTAAAGAACTGGTGGTATATCTCTTACAGTGCTGGAACCGAATTTTGAAGGCCTTTGCAAACAGTTTGGATCCAGATGAGACGCCACAGAACGTGGCATCTCATCTGAGGATCCAAACTGTTTGCTATTCTGATAGTATTCTTTGAAAAAAACACAAAGAAAATGCTTATTTTAGAAATTCAGCAGACAACATTTAAGCAGATGACAAATTTCCCAGCATGCAAAGGGATATACACGTACACTATGCATTACAGTGACTTATCAGTTCAAGATTTTATCATTTTGTAAAAATACAATATGTGTCGTGTTCTGAGAAAACTGGGCATAATGCATGTGCGTAAAGTGGCATTCCATCTTAGCCTGTGCAGTTCGCACAGGCTAATCAGGGACGACACTTTCCGCCTAAACTGGATATGCTGAGAAGAGACATCAATTTAAACGAAAAATTCCATTAAAATTGCGGACTGCACAGGCTATGATCTGGGATGACAATTTACGCACAAGCATTATGCCCATTTTTCGCAGAACACGACACATTTATTTTTACCATGTACAGTCTACTCTCGTTATCTCGAAGTCGGCGGGAACTAGAAAAAATGTCGAGATAACGAGAGCTCAAGATATCCAATAAGGCGTTTTTAAAGAGAAAATGAGAAGACAATTTTCCTTGTTTTTAACATCTAAATACCTGCTAAGTGGTCTAACTAAAGCCGTCACCGTGTGGCATAATACTCACAACGGCGTTATAATTACTGTATGAGATTAAATGTGCGTTTCTTACGATTCTTTGATGTTAAAAAAATACTGAACTGTACATGTACGTTTTGTAGTTTGAAATGCAAAGTTTAATAGATTATTAGTACAGGATAAAATAAAAATGAAAAGCCATTCTGAGTCTTATCTTTATTATCCTTATAAGCATTCCGACCAATTGTCATGCAATAACAGAGCAGCACATAGACATGGGCGGTCATTTAAATCCAAACTGTTTCAACTTGCACTGCACACAATTCTTGACTAACACTTCACTCAACATCCCCAGATCTAGACACAGGCTTGAAAAATTCAGTAATGTCCTTCTGCTTCGAACAGACACTCTGCAGAAAATGCCTTACTCAAGTGTTTATGGCTAAGGACATTACACATGTGAGGTCATTTATGCAATTAACGGATCAATTATCTACCGCACAGTATCGGGAGAAGCCGGGCGAAGCGGGACGGTGAAGTATCAAAGAACATTTTTTCTCATCTTTGCCGACACTGGGACAGTTATTCGCACTTCAAGATAAACCACAGTAAATACATTTAAAATCGGGACTCAGGACAAATTTTTATGTCGAGATAACGAATTAGTCGAGATAACGAAACTCGAGATATGCGATGTTTATTAATAGAGATAAAGAAGTAAAATAGTTAGGACATTGAGCTTACCTCCACATATCGAGAAACTCGAGATATGCGATGTCGAGATAACGAGAGTAGACTGTATACTAAGTCAGTTGTGTATTCTGAGTGGGATGTTCAAGGAAGCACTCCAAAGTATGTTCAGGGTCAAGTGGCGCTTGCAAAAGACACTTGAGTGTATCAACTGATATTAACTTTGCTGCATTAACATTATAATAGCCTATCAAACATGTTCATTGTTAAAAGGAAGCACATAGGCACTTCTAGTACTGATGTGGCAGATTATTAATATAGGCCGCTTAATGTTGTCTCCATGTACATTGTTGTAAAACACATATCCTTTGCAAGAGTGTTTGATGGAAAAAGTAATTTATGCGCCTATTATGCTTTCAAAAAAAAAGATTTTTTTCTGATATGTATGTTCTTGTTTAAAAGAAGACGGTTAACATTTACAAGCGAGTCTGTCTTACGTAGAGGAAAAATTTACAAGTAAAAAAAAAACAAGTATAATTATCATGGTTGTCAAAGAACATCAACTATGTAATTACTCTTATTTAAAAGAAGACACTGTTAAAAAAAACAACACCATATTGTTTAAATCTAGCTAGACTACATGTAGGTGATTCATGTATTTTTTTCATAATCAGCCGTCACAACTAGAGTGTTTATCTTGTAGTGTCGGTCATGAGTGATTATTTCCATGAAGTGAAGATATGCGAAACAGTTTTAATCTCCGGCCATCCACACATTTCTGAATTATTTTCCCCTGAGTTCACATAACTTGACAAAAGCAGAAATATAAAAATATAAGAAAAATGGATATTATTACCGGCACTTCAACACTTCATCTCTACATTTTACAGCTCTTTTCCGATCATCTAAATGTCAAATCATCAATTAGGAATTTTGTGACTGGATTTGGGAAAAAAGACACCGGTTGGCATAGGAAAAGTGACACAATTACTTCAAGATGAACATTATGCCTATTAGAATTTAAATTTACTTCTTACTTTGTTCAACACAGAAGCAAAGGAAAAATGGCTCTAAGCAACCAGCATTAAACCAGAACAGCCTGCGAATATCTCACAGTCTGTTCAGGTTTTATGCTGTTTACTGCTCATCAGTATCTTATGGTCGGAAATGAAGCCTTCGCAATACTTGAATCTAGTAAAAAAGGTCTTAAAATGAATGTGGTGTTATAAGGAATAACAAACGCTACAAAGTGGCTGTCTGAGTGGTGAAGTCGGTTAATGACATAGGCTAGTATTCCACCTGTCTGTATCCGCATCCGCATATCCGCACCCGCAGTAAAATACAACAAGAGTTGAAATGCACTGCGCTTATTCCATTCATCTGCATCTGCATATCCGCACGCGCAATAGGCGTCAGCAAAAGAACGCTCAAGTGAGCATTCTTATGCGGATGCAGACAAGATATGGATGGCATTTAGCACGATGAGGGAAAGCTGTCATCTCAACAATCGACTTACAAACTAATTTAATTCGTGAAAAATTATCCTGAATTACAAAACCAACGCAGTACTCAGCATATCGGGAAAAATTGACGTTAAACGATATTTTATAGTAGTAATTATTGCATATGACCACCATCTGTGCTTTCATTTACATTAACACTTCTTTGCATGAACAAAGTCAGCACCAATTAACAAAAAATGGTTAAAATCTTCTTCTGCAGACATGTTTTCAGTTCAGAAGTTTTCCCAAAAAATAAAGATACATTCGATTGCGGATAAATGGAATATAGCGTCCGTATTATGATTTTGCGGATACGGATGTGGATAGATGGAATACTAGCCATATTCATAGTTTCTTGCTATTGTCTGCTAACTATGGTTTTGGTTTCAGAAATGTCTGGTGTCTAAAGATGCCATAAATATTTTTTCCAAAAGTGAAGTTCATATCAATATTTATCCCCACACTTTTTGAAAAAAAGGTGGGGATATTGTGGTTATCTCCGCCGTCCGTCCGTCCGTCCGTCTGTCTGTCTGTCTGTCTGTCTGTCTGTCTGTCTGTCTGTCTGTCCGTCCGTCCGTCCTGGCCAATATCTCCTCCTACACTATAAGCAATAGAACCTTGAAACTTACACACATGGTAGCTATGAGCATATGTGCGACCCTGCACTATTTGGAATTTTGATCTGACCCCTGGGTCAAAAGTTATGGGGGTTGGGGTGGGGCCGGGTCAGAAATTATCACTCATTTTTTTAGGTTATTTTACATTTACTTCTTCATTTCTACACCGATTCACTTCAAATTGATACTGGACCTCTCTTATGACAATACGGTCAATCTCAACCATGCATGGCCCCATTCCCAACCCTGGGGCGCCCCGCCCACATAGGCCACACCCACCAAAAATTTCCATTTACTATAATTTTTTCATTTCTACACGGATTCACTTCAAATTGATACTGAACTTCTCTTATGACATTAGGGTCAATCTCAACTATGCATGGCCCCATTACCAACCCTGGGGCGCCCCGCCCACATAGGCCACACCCACCAAAAATTTCCATTTACTATAATTTTTTCATTTCTACACGGATTCACTTCAAATTGATACTGAACTTCTCTTATGACATTAGGGTCAATCTCAACTATGCATGGCCCCATTACCAACCCTGGGGCGCCCCGCCCACATAGACCACACCCACCCAAAATTGCCTTTTACTATACTTTCTTCATTTCTACACCGATTAACTTCAAATTGATACTGAACTTCTCTTATGACAATACGGTCAATCTCAACTATGCATGGCCCCATAACCAACCCTGGGGCGCCCTGCCCACATAGGTCACACCCACCCAAAATTGCCTTTACTATAACTTCTTCATTTCTACACCAATTTACTTCTAATTGATACTGAACCTCTCTTATGACAATACGGTCAATCTCGACTATGCATGGCCCCATTACCAACCCTGGGGCACACCTAGGTCAAACATTTGGTGTGGGGATACGCGTCGGCCTCTGCCGCGCCATTTCTAGTTCAGACTGCATTCAGGTTTCTAGTGCACAAGATGCCATTAATATATCTTTAATGCACATTTACATTGCCATATCCACAGGGTCATGACAAATGGACGCATTTGATTGGGGAAGAAAGAGATAAAATTTATGTGTTTGCAAGGGAGAGAAATGTATGCCTTTATAGGCAAAGAAAAGCATTTGAGTGTCTGCTGCCTGCAAAAGTGAGTTTCATAGAATATGTTTTAAATTTTGTGGGAACAGATGCGTGTTAGCCCACAGCATGGCAGCAGCTCATTAGCGGAATAAAGTTGACATTTCATGATGGATTATCGTTTGTCATCATCAGCAAACATAATTAAGAGAATGTTTTTGCAGGAAAAAGAGATAATGATGCACAACATACCATGCAAAAAATTGGTTAATGAATTCACAAATGTTTTACTTGAAAAAAAATAATGCAGCTGATGCATTCAAATTGTTTCTTCCTTGAAGTTATAGGACAAACATAAAATCTGTACAGTTATAAACTTCAGTGATGTCATTAAAAATAATGCTTTTTATGAAGATGTGTCAAATTTCAGTTTCATGTGTCTAGTATTTTATTAAGACACCAAAAGTACATGGATACAAACTGTCATATAATAATGACCCGTATTAAATAAAATTAGCACCAAGTAAATTTGATGTCTTTGTAAACTGTGTAAAACACATGTCCAGAATAAGAATACTGGATGTTGGCGTATGTTAACAATCAAAATGTTTAAACAAAGTTTGAATAGTGGTCAAAACAGAGTACATCAAAGCAGTTAATTTTAAAATCTCTGTTCCTATGTTGCGTCAAAATGTTCTACTTTTGTTATTGATATCCCATCTATAAGAGGATGTATTGACACGGATTCCTGGTCAGTTTATAAATCCATCATTCTATGTCTGTCCATTGTTATGTGCATCACATAGATTCCAGCAATAATTCCCTCCTAAGGGATCAATGATTTTTTCCCCATACATCTTGCCTTGTTAACTGTCACATCAATTCTTGTCACCTAGCCTGGGAGGATTGCTAAACTGGATGTCTTAGAGTTAAACAATGTGTTATGAACATAAGCCTTGCTCTGTGAAAATGGGGCTTAAGCCATGTGAGTAAAGTGTCGTCCCAGATTAGCCTGTGTGCAGTCTGCACAGGTTAATCAGGGAAGAAACCGACGTCGCCTTAACTGTTTTTTTGCTAAGAAGGGACTTCCTTTAAACAAATTAATACCATAAAAGCAGAAAGTTTTTTCCCTGATTAGACTGTGTGGACTGCACAGTGTCTAATCTTGGATGACACTTTTTGCACATGTATTAATTTAAGCCCAGTTTTTCCTGGGTGACTGGCTCAGATATCAATGTTTCAGTGTGAACATATTGTGTATTTCTTTTGAAATAGTTCACTGACACCTCGTATCGGTTTCATGTTTATGTAGTGTTGTTTACCCAAATTTATGAAAGATGTTTATGCTAAATAACTTAAGCAGATGAAGAAATCCTTTAAAATTGATAAATTGTTCTTATGTTAAATAGCAGGATTGATGGTAGGATAAAAAAAAATGAGTGTACATTCAATATTACTTGAGAAAACATCTGAAAAGGTCTCTATTTGGAAAATATGGTGCACATTTTTAATTCTTACCAATTACACAGCATTGGTCATCTAATTTAGCAGTAATTTATCCAAGTTTTCTGAAAATCATGTGCGCGTCTTCCCTTAAACGCAATAATTGTGCAATTTTCCAGTAGCAACAATAAGGCCATAATTCAGCTAATTTTGTATGGAAGTAAGTTTCATGCTATGTCTGTAAACTAACTTGATAACTTCTAGGTAATCAATATACAGAATAAGCATTTAAGCGTTTAATACGAGCATTATTTTTAACACAAAGTAAAAATCACCTCAAATGAGATTAACCCAAAGTGGCAGATGTCCTTCAATTATTGTAATGCTATTAAAAGTCCAGGGAAGTGACATATAAATCTGTGGTATAGTGTCATCCCTACAGCATGTACTTTTGTGGTAGCTTGTCGGTGGATGTATAAGGGAGATGTACATTTCTGAGCTAGCTTTTATAGCAATGCAGTGGAGAGTTTGCCTAGAAACTGGGTAGGTTCCCCGTAGAGGCCTGAGATTTTTCGAGTTGGGTTACACTTTTAAACTTTCATATGGTTCATGAACCTGTTTTATTTAACATTATACAAAAAAAGAAGTTTTGACCAATTTTGTAGGTCAAGAAAATTCAAACAGTTATGACCAGTATTTTCCATATAAATATAGTTTGGTTTCAGAAATGTCTGGTGTCTAAAGATGCCATCAATATCTTTAATGCACATTTACATATCGTCACTGTCGTTCTCAAACCTCGTAGCTCCAAATTTTTCATTTTTTTTTTGTCTTTTCCGAATATATGAAGTCTGGCGTGTGTTTTGGGCTATATCTCGTAGCTCTACGCCAATCAGAGCCCATGAAAAAGCCACATGACGTTCAAAGCTACATCCTTTCATCCAGACAAATTGTGATGCGGCTATATCTCGTAGCTCTACGCCAATCAGAACCCATGAAAAAGCCACGTGACGTGACAAAGCTACGTCATTTCGTCCCTTGGTACGTCATTTCGTATATTTTCGAATTGTCGTACCTGTAAAACTGTGGTGACAAAGTATTGTAGCTACCATATCGTACTCGTGTAGCTACCATATCTAAATATATGTATGACTTACGCGTCTACGGCTTATAACGTATTTTGCAGCTTCATTTATTGTTTGGTATTTTGACAGAATTTCAATTTCTAAAACATTGTTATAAAAAAATGTGACTGTTTTTTCTCTCTCCTGAAAAGTTGTCATTTTGTAGCTACGAGGTTTGAGAACGACAGCGACGTTTTGCCATATCCACAAGGCCATGACGAATGAACGCATTTCATTGAGGAAGAGACATAATATTTATTTACGCATTTGAAATGGAGAGAAATGGATGCTTTTATAGGCAGAGGAATGCATTTGAGTGTCTGCCTGCCAGATTGAGATTCGAGAAAATGAGAACATGTTTTAAATTTTGTGGGAACAGATTCGTGTCAGCCTAAAGAATGCCTGCTCATAAATGGGATCAAGTTGACATTTCATGATGGATTATCGTTTGTCATCATCAGCAAACATAATTAAGGTGTATTTTTTTTGTAGGAAAAAGAGATAATGATGCACAACACACCATGCGAAAAATTGGTTAATGAATTCATGAATTGTTTAATTGAAAAATTAATGCAGCTGGTTCATACTAATTGTATCTTCCTTAAAGTAACGATATAAATAAAATCTATGATGTACAGTTTAAAAATGTTAAGTGCTGTCATACATGTACAGTAGCATTCTAATGTACTGAAGATGTGTCAAATTCCCGAGTTTTATATGTCTTGTAAATACACCAAAAGTACACGGATGTACACTATCATATAATAATGCCCTATGAAATAAAATTATAAGCATTAAGTAAATTTAATGTCTTTTTGAACCTTGTAAAGCACATGACTGATTGTCCAGAATAACAGATGTGGGCTATCTACCAAATTGTTTTTACAAAGTTTAAATAGTGGTAGACAGAGTACATTAGTGCAGTTAATTTAAAAATCCCAGTACCTTCGTTTGGTCACTATGCTCTAGTTTAGTTACATGTACTGATATCGCATCTACAAGAGGATGTATTGACAGGGTTTCCTGGTCTGGTCAGTTTATAAACCATCATTCTGTGTCTGCCTATCGTTACGTGCATCACATAGATTCCAGATAGATTCCAGCGATAATTCCCTCCTATGGGATCAATGATTTCTTCCCCATCCATCTTGTCTTGTTAACTGTCACATCAATGCTTGTCACCTTTTCTGGGGGGATTGCTAAACTTGATGTCTTAGAGTTAAACAATGTGGTATAAATATCAGCCTCTCTCTGGGAAAATGGGGCTAAATGCATGTGCGTAAAATGTCGTCTCAGATTAGCCTGTGATGTCTGCACAGGTTAATCAGGAAAGAAACTGCCTACGCCTTTACGGTTGTTTTGCTAAGAAGGGACTTCCATTAAAGAAAAAATACCATAAAAGTGGAAAGTTTTTTCCCTGATTAGCCTGTGCGGACTGCACACTGGCTAATCTTGGATGACACTTTTCGCACATGCATTAAGCCCAGTTTTCCCAGGGTGAGGCTCAAATATTAATGTTTCAGTGTGTATTTCTTTTGAAATAGTTCACTAACACCTCCGTATCATGCAGTTTCGTGAATATGAATTGTTGTTCACCCAAATTTATTCAATATGTTTATGTTAAAAAAGCAGACAAGAAAGTCCTTTAAAATTGATAAATTTTGTTACTGTGAGATAGGGGAATTGATGCCGGTCAAAAATGCAGTGTACATAAAATATTACTTTCGAAAACATCTGAAAAGGTCCCCTTTTGCAAAATATGGGGCACAGTTTTCATTCTGACCAAAAGCACAGCATTGCCCATTTAATTGAGCAGTCATTTATTGAAGTCGTCTGTAAACCCTGTGCACTGGTCTTCTAAAGGTGAGTACTTTTCCAGTTGCGAAATGTAAGGCCATTCTTCGGATAATTTTATACGGAAGTTAGTTTCAGGCTATGTCTATAAACTAACTTGATAATTTCTAGGAAATCAATAAACAGAAATATAAACACAAAGTAAAAAATCAACCCAATTGAGATAAATTAACCCAAAGTGGCAGATGTCCTTTTCATTGGGAAACTGCAAAACAATCTCTGCAAACTGTCACTCCTCCAGCATGTACTTTTGTAGTAGAATTTAGGTTGATGTATTGAGGGACATATAATTTAATGCACTGCTGTGCGATATATGAGATGGCTTTTATAGAAATTCAGTTGAGCATAAATTGCCCTGACACTGGAAGGTTACAAGTTCTATCCTAATATAGACCTGAGATTTTTATGCCCCCCCCCCCAAGGTCAAGGTCAAGGTCATCCTTCAAGGTCTAAGGTAAAAAAAAAATCCAAGGGAAATAACAAGCTTTAAATGGAGATTATTTCTATTTTATCATTTAGCAGGTACAGATCATTTTCACAAGGGAAGTTATAATTTCTAAAGGGAATAATCCAAAAATATTTTTTTATTTCAAAGCAGCGCAGTAGGGGGCATTCAGTGTTTCTGACAAACACATCTCTTGTTCTAGCTGGGTTACACTTGTTACCATTCATGTGGTGCATGAACCCATCTTTAATTAAACATTAAACAAAAAAAAAGTTGTGGCTTAATTTTGTAGGTTAAAAAAAAATCAAATTCAAGCAGTTATTACCCAATATTTGTATACGGGTAGGTGAAATATTTAAATTTAATTAATAGAATTAGTGAAATTTTTTATTACAGAGGTCTGTCCTCAGCCATTATACTTTCTCAAAAACAACACTGAAAGTTAAATTTATTATTTGTTTCAATTGTTTAGTGCTGTTTAGAATGTTCACTATTATTCCAGAATACATTGTACATGTTGAAACTGTCAGGATCATCATACTTAAGAGCATAACTTGACAAGTGCGATAAATACGAAGTAAATGCAAAGAAAAACACGCAACACACGAATTCACCCATTGACAAACCGTGAGTGATTGGGGGCATAGAAAGAAGCGCAAATGACTTTACCAGTAAGTGATGCAGTGATTTACTGACATCACATATAATGACATAACTAACCATAACACATAATTCAAATAATGCGTACAACATATGAATTTGTTTTGTTGTTGTTGTAAACTCTGCATTATCAGCTTGCGTATATATGCAATTCAGCACTCATACTGTATAATTTAATTTTCTTATGTGCAATTTTTTATGTTAAATGATATGTACATACTTATATTCAACACCAATTTAGTTTGTTTTGAACAAACAAACTTATATTCAACACTAATTTAGTTTGTATTGAACAAACTAGTGTTTGTTGTTGTTGTTACATACCTTGAACTATAACTCGATTATAATTGTATATGAATGTATGTTTGAATGTATGACAATTAGAAGTATTATATAATTATATATTATATTTAATTACCAAATTGCTATACATGAACCACTTTGTTATATGAAATTCATAATACTATATAAAAAGCTTTGTTTGTATGTAATATTCTACGGAGTGAATACTAAAAAACTAGTAAGTGATGCAGCGTGTTGGTCCAAATAGGGAGAATATTGATGTTTTCCTGTAGATCAATAGCAGGAGAGCCAAGTGGACTCATTGGCCTTACATTTGTAACGGGCAAATTAGAGGGTGACAGGATTGTGTGCTTTTACGACATCTCCCTGCATGGATTTGTTTTTGAAGCCAATATTGACAGTCAAATGTGTCGCATTCTGAGAAAACTGGGCATAATGCATGTGCGTAAATTGTCCTCCAAGATTAGCCTGTGCAGTCCCCACAGGCTAGTCAGGTATGACACTTTCCGCCTAAACTGGATTTTTGCTATGAAGAGACGTCATTTTAATGAAAAATTCCATAAAAGCGGAAATTGTTGTCCCTGATCAGCCTGTGCAGACTGCACAGGCTAATCTTGGATGACAATTTACGCACAAGCATTATGCCCAGTTTTCTCAGAACACGACACAAGTGTGAGTCCCAATTGGTGCAGTCTGCCTTATGGATTGTTGAGAAACAAACAAAAATGCCAATATTGACAGTCCGGTGATTGAGTCCACAATGTTGCAGTCTGCCTTAATGTTTTCTAGGACACAAGCCAATATTAATATATCATCAATTCAGTCTGGATTATTTCTTCAGAATAACAACGTTTGAATGTTATATCCACATAACAAAAACAGTAAGGTTCTTACCAAAAAAAAGTCAGACGAACAAGACTTAGTGTAAAATAAGGATTCATTTAATGCTGTAATATGTTTCTTTCGAAAGGGAGACAATAATGTCATGTATTTTGTAAGACTCTGACAGAGTTGTTTCCATGGTAAAAATAATTTGCATAAGTAGACAATTGTGATATGATTCAAATGTAACATTATGTCAAAATTGTTTCCCTTGTTATGCATTTTCTGTAATAAGGAAAGCTATTAGGCTATAATTATTTTATATCAACTTACATTAACAACAACAAAGAGACTATTATTTTGGAAGTATCTATGTTTTCAAAATCATTCAATTGAACTAAAAAGGGTTTAAAGCAACAAACTAAAAACCATGCACAAAAATATAGAACACCAGCTAAACAACAAAAAGAAAATTTGATACATAGAACGGGTAGAAATCACTCTTTTATACTTATCACTTAAATAGCTTGATAAATGAAACACACAAAACACATTTACTACATTCAGGAAGCCTAGTGCTTCAAATGATTCTTAATTCATAAACATTCATGCCAGAAAGTAACTGCAAAATGTTCAACCCAAATTCAACATAGTCATTTCTCAAGGACATTTTTGCTTCCTTGTCACATGTCAGCTAGACTCTTATCATCCAAAGATGGCAGATTGGAGCCTTGTTCTGGGGAAACTAAGCAGTCTCCACGGGCCAATCTGGGACAACTCTTACCGCCTAAACTGCATTTTTGCTAAGAAGGGACTTCCTTAAAATAACAAAAAGTGCCATTAAAGCTGAAAGAATTGTCCCTGATTAAATTCCAGACTGCACAGGCTAATCTGGGACGACAATTTATGCACATGCATTAAGCCCAGTTTTCCCAAATCGAGGCTTTTTATTATTAATCATTCACTCACAAAAAAATTGCAAAATGTTAAACCCAAAATTGCCCATCATCATTTCACAATCACATTTTTGCTTATTTTATTGCTCTTGTCTACCAAACGTTGCAGATTTGTATTCACTTTTCTCCGTGCGTCAGTCGCTGCAAATCCTCCTGTAGAAAGTCAGGGTCAATCTCCGTCTCCATGCCGAAGGATATCTCCATGTCATTCTGTTCCATCACAATTCCGCCGGCCGCCACCCCTAGACCCATGCTGAGCAGGTTTCCCGTCGGGGCAGACTGCCGTTGATCCCCTGTCTCTTGGCTCGGCTGCGTTGCGGATGTTGAGCCTGAGCAGCCCATGTTTGTCCAGAGTTTACAAACTTTTGTGGTGATGTGTGTGGTTTTGATTGTAGAACAGTAGCTTATTCTTGGTGCTAGGAACCAGCAGTGGTGGCAATTTCAAGAGAGTATAATGGTTGCTTAGTTTTGGTGCTAGTTTCAGTATTCACAATGGCGGCAATTTTGTGGTTCAGATTGTCAAATGATTGCGTAGTTTTGTTGTTAGTTTTTGAAAAGCAATGCAACTGATGTTCCTGCACAGGTTCAGACTCTTCTAGAACAGTTGCTGATAGCTTTATTATTGTTGTGTAGTCATAAGCCGAACTAAGCGTATCATTATCATAAGATGTAATTCAAGTAACAGTTTTAAGTGGCTTTAGAACATATGCCTAAAATTAGATCTTAAAGTATCATAGTATGATATCACATTCGTAAAATGTCTTCATTTATTGGTGGCGCTTTGAGTGTTGCTTTAAAGCTGAGGTCACAATTTGCAGAAAATCGTTATAGTCTGTAATTTTTTCATGAAATATTCAGTATGGTAGCAAAGTTTAATGTGTCTCAGTTGCGTTGTCACACAAAGCCATGTCTTTGTCTTTGAGAACTTATTATAATTGTTATTATTATTATAATTTATGTTATTGTTCAAATATCGCAAATGTCCTTATCAAGGCCAAAGACTGCCCAAAGTCACTTCAAGGTCAAACACCACAAATGAGCATATCAAGGTCAAATAGAAAAAACACTGTGATTTCAAGGTTAAATACTACACAGGGTCATTTAAAGGTCAAATGCCTCACAAAATAACCTTCAAGGTCAATAGTCCCATCAAGCAGACCCACAATTCAGGCCAATAGTCCCATCAAGCAGACCCACAATTCAGATAAAACAAGTATTTAATTTCTTTATCCAGATCCTTCAAATATTTTTCTTGGGATTTGTATGGAAACGAAGTTTGTGTCCTGCGCCTGAAGAAATCAATGGAACACATCCGTTCCCCTGGGTTACGCTTGTTTAACAGCTCTTCTGCCTTTATTAGCTTCCTTACAGTCTGAAACAGACGGAGACATTTAGTCACAAAATGTGTTTATTGTCATACGTTGCACATTTATTTGGAGTGTTCTATGCCATTCTTGTTGTGAACATTTCTTCTATGCCTTCATTCTTAATTTATTTTGTACCATTAATGTTGCATTGTGTTTCCTTTATATATGCAATTAATGTAAATTTAGTCAAATGTATGATACATATGCACTCTTTAGTCATATACTAATAAGTATATTTTGTATAATGACCCTCTTCCATAAGCATTTGATATACTTTTCACGTACTTAATACAAAAGTGTGCATGAACAAAAAAATGCATTATGCACATGGTTATAGCAGTTTTAATGTAAAGTGAATAATGTATCAGTCCTCAGAGTTTTGATTTTGAAAGGCACCTGTATATCGGAATAATGACTTGCAAAGTGACATTTAGAGAACTGATGTTTTAAAGAAAATCAAAGCGAAAGAAAAATGTAATGTAAAAAGAATAGCATACATCACTCCATTTTAACAATGTTTTACTGTGCAAGGTATGATGTAAATAAAAGCTGGAAATATGAAATCATAATGACAAAACTCGGATTTGTGCTGTAAGCTTTTTGCCATATTGGTGACATTATTATTGCAGCCCATAATTTTACAAAATCTCCCACACGGTAATGTACAGTGACCTAGTAATAGCCAGGTCAGAATGTTACATCTATTAACTTGTCATAAATCTAGCCAGCAGTTGTCATATTCTGTCAAACAAGACAGTATGGCACAAATCACAGTGTCCTGCATAATTAATTGTCTGTAACATATGCGTTCTGTCGATGTACTTGTACTACTTAATGGTGTTTGAAGTTTAACATTACTGGTAGATATGTACATGTTATACTCATATACATGTACAGAGTGAAAATGGATGATTTATATACACCTATGTGTTATGATATTCATCAAATTCATCATCATCAGTAGCAATAGCAGCAGCAGCATTATTATCATTATTTTTATGCCCCCGGTAGAGTCACATATAGCAGTTTGACTGTCAGTCCGTCTGTCAGTCTGTGATTCCGTCTGAAAACTTTAACATTGGCCATAAGTTTTGCAATATTGAAGATAGCAACTTGATATTTGGCATGCATGTGTATCTCATGGAGCTGCAAATTTTGAGTGCTGAAAGGTCAAGGTCATCCTTCAAGGTCAAAGGTCAAAAAAACAAAATCCAATGGAAGTAACAAACTTTAAAGGGAGATAATTTATATTTATCATTTGGCAGGTACAGATCATATTCACAAGGGAAGTTATAATTTTTAAAGGGAAATAATAAAAAAGAAAAAAAAATCAAAGCGCCGCAGTAGGGGGCAATTTGTTAATGACAAACACATCTCTTGTTATTATAATAATTAGCATTATCATTTTCATCCTCATTTTCATCTTCATAAAAATCAGCATTACAATTGGGCCACCAACACAGCATTCATCATCATCATCATTACCACAGCAACAGCTGTTTCCACCATCATCATTTTCATCTTTGTCATCTGATATTTTATGCTCTGGATTTTTTACCTCAGAATCAGTTTATAATTTCATTGGTTTCTTTCTATTAATCGGTCGTTCAATCTCACCACCCAATTGAACAACTTTGTTAAAGCATTAAGCATATATATTAGTTAAGTGTCTATGGTGGTTGAACCCACACGAGCAAAGTATCAATGATGAAACCACTCATAAAACTGTCATACCACAATCTGTTTTGTATACATCACGTTTTCTCATGGTAGTGGGACTGTCCTAGACAGGTGAAGTGTCAAGTGTAACACTGGACAGACAAGTTGTTGTTGTTGTTGGACACTGTTGGACATACATTGTGACAAGAGATAGCATGAGTGTACGGGACTATGAACAAAAGTGTTTTCTTTCACAATGCGAAAGTGAATTTCAATGAAGTTTTAATTCGTGCTGGTTTCTGTTTCACTTATTAACTCTGAAATTTTCATTTAATATTTGAGCCTCTCTCTGGGAAGACTGGGCTTTATGCATGTTCGTACTGCACTGGCTAACCCTTTGAGCGCTGGAACCGGATTTTGAAGGCCTTTGCAAACAGTTTGGATCCAGATGAGACGCCACAGAACGTGATGTCTCATCAGGATCCAAACTGTTTGCTATTCTCATAGTATTCTTTCAATAAAAATCGAAGAAAATGCTAATTTTAGAAATTCAGCAGACAACATTTTAGCAGACGACAAATTTCCCAACATGCAAAGGGCTAATCTGGGATGAAACTTTATGCACATGTATTAAGCCCCATTTTCCCAGGGTGAGGCTCATTTCATGGTGAAACTAAATGTCAAGTATGTAAATTATGTGAAGAATGAAGTTTCATATTCAGATTTCAATTACCGGTAGTAATTAAGTATGTTTATATCCTGAATCTTTAATTTCAGTCAGTCACGAAATGTACATTAACTTGAAACATGATTATAATCTCATGATGTGAAGTTCGATTTATTGCAATTAATTTACATGAATAGGAAGTTAACTTGTTAAGGCCTGAGCGACAAATCGGAACTGAATAACAATGCAAATGGAAGCGATTCAATTTATTGTCAATAATAGTAGATGATGATGATAACGGGTTATAGGATGACTTTGCTTAGATCTCTGATCATGCCGCAGTGGTTTAACGTCAGAAATATAATGCCCTAATTATATTGAAACTTTTCCAAGAATCCATCCGCATCTGGGAGTATACTGTTATTAAGTCTTACATTAAAAAGGAATACAAGTTCTGTTTTGAAAAAACTATACTATTGTTACTTATAACTCAGTGCTCTCACCTTTCCATCTTGAAATATTATGGCACAAAACTGTGCACCTATTAGCATTTTTACCACTTAATTATATGTCCAGTTGTTGAAATTACCTTGAAATATTCAAATTGTGACCGCTTTAAAGTCAATTAAGGTTTACATGGATTATATGTGAGAACAGAGGATAGTCTAAAATCATCCGCTATGAAACAAAAAATACTTGGATTTTTATCTTGATATGTGTAAAACTACTTCAAATGCCACAAAAATGGTCATTGGCCCAAGGTAATCCAAGTGGTACATGGATTTCGATCAACACAGTACGGTAAGTTTACTGTATGCTGCAACAGTCACATTCAATTGATTAAGTTACTGTTAACCCTTTGAGCGCTGGAACCGGATTTTGAAGGCCTTTGCAAACAGTGTGGATCCAGATGAGACGCGTGACAGAACGTGGCGTCTCATCAGGATCCAAACTGTTTGCTATTCTGATAGTATTCTTTGAAAAAAAATCGAAGAAAATGCTAATTTTAGAAATTTAGCAGACAACATTTTAGCAGACGAGAAATTTCCCAGCATGCAAAGGGTTAAATATTCTTAAGTTAAAGTGGAGTACGGAAGTGGTTGCTTGTCTCAATTAAAGGACCTTCTAGTCATAATACATATGAAATCCTGCTGATGCAAATAGCAATGGATTTGTAGGTTCTAAATAAGAAACTTGCATGATCAAATTTAACAACACAGTGAGAATCCTCAGATTGAAGGCAAAATAACACAAACTTTAATTTGCATTCTTCAAAGTATTGATTACAGAAATTATTTGCTGAAATTTTAGCAAAAAAAAAATGTCACTTTACTAACTGTGTAAGTATATTAGAGCCAATCAGATCAAGGAATCAAAAACTTTGTTATTGTGATGTTACAATAAATACAGTTAAAATTATATGATCACAAGTGAAAATTAAAAACATGAAACCTTATGTGGCTTATTTTCATAGTGTATTTCGCCCCCTTGTTGCAAAAAGGTATCATCGCCCCGATTTGTTATGTATATTATGTTGTTAATGAAAAACTTTACCATTCGCAATCCAATTTGTTGATCTTTTTTTTCCCAGTTTGATGTAAAGATTTCCCAAATAAGAGAAGATAATACATTAAGAAAGATATCTCTCATTTGTTATTCTGAATTGAGACGACGTCACTGACATGCATGTGTCATGTTGAGTGTGACAACCTATTTATATTTGCATATGATGTGTCGCGTTCTGAGAAAACTGGGCAAAATGCATGTGCATAAAGTGTCGTCCCAGATTAGCCTGTGCAATCCGCACAGGTTTATCAGGGACGACACTTTCTGCTTTTATGACATTAGGACTGCACAGGCTAATCCGGGATGACACTTTACGCACATGTATTTGGTCCAATTTTCTCAGAACACGACACATATGATGCAAATTGCAGTCAATAAATGTCTTATTTCATCCAGAACAGAACTGTCCTGTACTACATCCAATTGTGTTATTAATCCGAACTCAGTAAACATGGGTTTTTCAGCTAATTTACATCGGGGACAATTCAAACTGTTCTATTATCCATGGGGTTGAAGTTGCTTTGTAATTCAAACTAGAGTAACCTCAGATATTAAGAGTAACCTCAAATAATACTATGCATATATTGCTTGTACCATGTGGAGTGGGTTGACTTCGACCCACATACAGTCCTATTGACAAGGAAAATAAAATATATTAAAAGAAAAGAAGAAAAAAATGTTTTGTCAATATGCGAATATCCACGTGACATGAGTTCATATGACAGTTAACCCTTTGAGCGCTGGAACCGGATTTTGAAGGCCTTTGCAAACAGTTTGTATCCAGATGAGACGCCACAGAACATGGCGTCTCATCAGGATCCAAACTGTTTGCTATTCTGATAGTGGTCTTTGAAAAAAAGTGAAGAAAATGATGATCTAAGAAATTCAGCAGACAACATTTTAGCAGACGACAAATATCCCAGCATGCAAAGGGTTAAATGTTGTTTGTACCTAGCGATTAGTTGAGTTCTGAATAAGGTCCGTTGTTTCTGACTTCCAATCAAGTGAGGTGGAGTTATAATTCTTTTTACGTCTTTAATGTTGTTAAAAATACTAAGTGATAATATTCATGATTGTCAGATTATTGTAGTGATCAATTTTTCCATCACTTGAAGGATTAATTGCGTAACAACAGGTAAGATTTGTTGAGGTCACATGTTCATTAATTGAGAAAGTAAAATAAAGATTTATAATTATAGGGGCAGAGATGTCAAAAACAAAATGGTGGAAATCGTGATCATCAGCAAATTGTTGGAAAATGCAATCAATGTTTCTATTCATACTGCAATAAAATATGAGGTAAACAACATTATTGGCACGTTTTATTAAAGAATGGTATTAAATTACTCATTATTTTTGTCAATATGTCTAAGAAGACAAATGAAGGTGGAAGTACAACATCAGGGAATGGAAGAAGAAATTTCTTAACACATTTTTAAAACATAGAATGACTCATGCAAATATCTCTGGATTTATTTATTGTGTGTAAAGATGCATCAAGTACTTCAATTAAAGTAACGTTGAAATCTGTTTATCTTTGATGCACATTGCTGTAGATGCGGAACTTAAATGATGCGGAATATGTCACTAACAAATCTATGCAACCAAAGGAAATGGACTATTAAAACATGATTGTTTGACATCAAAACAAGGAAAAAGTTAAAAGCATCTGATTGTTTTTAGAGTGTATAAATATTAGATGTAGTTTGTACATCATTGATTAGAGTGAAACATCTTCCCAATTTTGCTCAATGCTCTTTTATTTTCCCCAATTTGACCAGGACCTGTACCATTCCCAACGTGGTGAGGAAAAACATGGATTTCATCGTTATCAATGGAAAACACCATGCAGTTTGAAAATTTGGGTTTGATTTTATAAAAGTAATTTTCATTAATTGATGAGTAGCTTCCCTTTTAAGATGCTTCTAAAGTTGTCTCCCTTCTGTGCTAAGTAGATGTTCAAGCTTAATAGTGAATTAGTTGATATAAGTATTCCAAAAATTACAAAATATAGAAAATTACAAAAGATTCAGAAAATTCTGCGAAAAAAATATATGGAAATTTTAAAGACCAAAAACAATTGAGTGAATATGTTTTTTAATTTAATGTTTTAAATGCTGCCTATTCGGTGCATTACAGTCAAAGCATAGCATAGCAGAACAGAACAGAACAGACATTTTATTCAGACTTATACATAAGTACATAGTCTTAATAAATACAATATAGAAGTAAGTATGTAACCTTTCCAATACATTGAAGTTCAATACAAATGAAAAATATGCATGTAGTAAACTTTCAAAACATATAGTCTTTAAATGACAGAAAGATTTTGTGAGTGATACCGGCTATATGGTATAATTGATCAGTGATTTGCAAATTACAAATGCTTCTTATATATATTTACACAACTTGACAAGTTAATTTTTTTCGGATGAAGTCAGTAGTTGGTGATACATATTAATTAGCACACTGCGTGTGATTTCTAGAGACCAATGTGCTCACCATGTGCATGTTGATATTTATAGGCACAAACTGAGATGGAGGGAGGGAGAATAAAAGGAACTGTGAAATAAAATCTCCATGCAACCTGAAGAATATTGGTGATTTGAGTATAATAAATCATATTGGACTACAGTGGCTGTTATGTTACGTTGTTTCAGCATTTTAACAGTGAATTCTTGTGCTGTAGTTATTCTTGTGCTGGAATAGTTTTCAAATATTTTGAGCTTGACTAAACATTTGGGTGTTGTTGTTTTAACATTTTAAATTTGATTTTTAAAAGTCTGACAAGAGTAACATGATATACTTGAATTACTTTTATATTTTGTTTAAATAATATTATTTACAAGTGGTACAAAAATGCATTCAGTGTTCGTTTTTCTTTATAATGTTTGATAAAAATGTTAATGTATTAAACATTAATGGCAATCACATTGAGATTCATTAAATATATATATAAATATATATTGATTTTTTGTTTGTTCTTCTAGCATCAAGAATGATAACGGACAGTATCAATTAATATTCTTTTTAAACTAATTGTTTGTGGATATACTTTAACATAAACACAATACTTAATTAACAATATCAGAAATACTGTAAACACTGCTATAAAGAACTGTTATAACAATCCAGGAAACAGGGAATATATTATATTATAGAAAAAACTGTGTAATAATTGTTCAAACCATGGGGAAGAATAAAAAAGCTGCAAATAATTTATCACCCAAGCCACCTGCAAGGATACCAAAACAGTAGGTAGATACAATTATTGTTTTATGCTGTCCGGTGGTTAAAAAAGAAATATCAGTGAATTAAAATTGATAATAATCACCTTTTCAACACAAAAGTACAAAAATAATCATAAGTCAGCATAAAATAAAAAGAAAATTTGTTGGTTTCAGTGGAATGTCGATTTAAATTCACTTGTGATCATAGAAAAAATATATTTTCTATGATCACTCGTGAATTAAAATTGATATAAGTAATTACCAAATCCAACAAATATACTCTAATTCAATTCTGGTTTTGCATCTGTTAAGTTTTTAAAATCATGGAATCTGCACAGACTTCAAAAAGTGACCTTTGATTTAAAAAAAAATAAAAAAAATAAATGCATTGAAAGTGGTAAAATTATAACAATTTGGTAAATAATGTTTTATATTGTCAAAAGAGAATAGAATTTGAGTATTAATGTAATGTGTTAAACATCATTGAATCAAGAGGGCTTGCATGACGAGAAGCTTGTGAGTCATTTACTCACATTTTGGTCACAAAACTTACAAAGTTGAAGCTGTGGAAGTTCCAAAACTGTCAAAACACCAGTCGTGGAAGTTCCAGGACTTACAAAACATCAGTCGTGGAAGTTCCAGGACTTTCAAAACATCAGTCATGGAAGTTCCAGAAGTTTAAAACATCAGTCATGGTAGTTCTAGGACTTTCAAAATATCAGTCATGGAATATCCAGGACTTTCAAAACATCAGTCGTGGAAGTTCCAGGACTTTCAAAACATCAGTCATGGATAAATTAGTTCCAGGACTTTCAAAATATCAGTCATGGAAGTTCCAGGACTTTCAAAACATCAGTCATGGATGTTCTTAGACTTTTAAACATTAGACTTCCAAAACATCAGTCATGGAAGTGTCAAGGACTTTCAAAACATCAGTCATGGAAGTTCCAGGACTTTCAAAACATCAGTCATGGAAGTTCCAGGACTTTCAAAACTTACAGTCATGGAAGTTACAGTTCTTCCAAACTTACAGTCATGGTAGTTTCAGGACTTTCAAAACATCAGTCATGGACGTTCCAGGACTTTCAAACCATCAGTCATGGAAGTTCCAGGACTTTCAAAACTTACAGTCATGGAAGTTACAGTTCTTCCAAACTGACAGTCATGGTAGTTTCAGGACTTAAAAACAAAGCCTTGAAGTTTCCCTAATGTATAAAGGCAGCAGGAATAACCAATTAAATCATGGTAGAAATTTAAGTGATTAACCTTAATATATACCTTTTTTTCTCTGAATGAATATGGATAGAACATTTATTGAATAAGAACTGATTAATCAAAATTTATCAAAATTTGAATTTTTACTGTACTTTATTTAAATTCTTAAATGCTCAGATTGTTAAAAATGCTCATTCTGGTCAGGAGCTACACTGTCCGATTCAGATTATGCCACTTTTGCTTAAAATAGAAAACATGGATTCTGTTTACTTATTTAAAAAACAAATTGAACTATTGTCATGCAACTACAACATGTACAATGTACATAATATGTAGACCCTTCCTTCAAAACTACATTTGGGATTGCAGATGGGGTCAAGGTCACTGAAATTAAGTATAGATAAATGGTTTCCGCTCAGTAACGCAATACAAAATTGAGCTATTGTATTGAAACTACATACTAAACCCTTTGAGCGCTGGAAACGAATTTTGAAGGCCTTTGCAAACAGTTTGGATCCAGATGAGATGCCACAGAACGACTGGCGTCTCATCAGGATCCAAACTGTTTGCTATTCTGATAGTATTCTTTTAAAAAAATCGAAGAAAATGCTAATTTTAGAAATTCAGCAGACGACATTTTAGCAGACGACAAATATCCTAGCATGCAAAGGGTTAAATGCCTTATATCCAGATCAAGCATGAAATTGCATATTGGTTGTGTGGGGTCAAGGTCGCTGTTAGAAGATATTGAAGAATTGTCTTCCTTAATAACTTGAAAACAAAATGAGCACTTGTAATGAAACCTGATGCAGGAAATGCATATGGGATGGATGTGATCAAGGGTCACTGATATGCAATTGTTTTTTTCTGAATATATAGAGAAAAAATTGAGCTAATTTGATGAAAGCATATATAAATTGCAACAACTTAATTTTTGATTGTAAATATAGAAAAAAATGGTTTCCACTCAAAATCAAGGTTTATGTGTCTGGCAGGATAATTTGCAAGTTGGAAAAATACCCAATTACTTGATGGCTGAAATAACTTATCTGCTAAACAAACACGTTTGGTTGAGAAAAAAGCAACAGAAACTCTGACAAGAATAAGAAAATTCAAACGCGCTGTTCTGTGACAGCTCTTGTTCAATAAACTTTTTTTCTTTTTTTTTCTGTTCAATATATGTTATTATCCTCATAAATAGGTGTGTGAGGGTCGAGGGCATTCCACTCCACACCGAACATAGTTGCAAGCAATTTATGCATATTATATATATTTTTTTTTTTTTTGAATTTCTCCTCTTGTTATAAACTTTAAAGTCCTTATAATATCCATTCAAAATGTTATTTTTACTCTATTATTTTTTTTCGTTATATAAGGAGTGGACCTTTAATTACTGCACAAATAATATCACATTCAGCTTTCACAATTCTTAAATTACAGTTTAACAGGATGTGCCTGTCGTAAAATTTAATTGGATTACAAAGTGCAGCTTCATTCAGTCTATTTGTTCTTTAAGAGAAATTGCTTATTTTATTGCCTATTGTAAAAAACCGAATTTCAGGGAAACCAATCCACTAATTTACCACATATCACCATGATAACAATTTTGATTAATAAATAATCAAAAGGATATTGCAACAATTAGAAAAAAGCTATAAATTGCACGTACCTGAAATTTGGTCAAATTGTTCTTTGTAGTCCATATAGCCCAAGAGTTGCCCTTAACACTTACTCAACTCCTTCACATACAATGTCAGCTGAAAAAGTTCAGCGTATTAAAAAATTAACTAAATGGATTTTAAAAATGTAGTAAATGGATTTCAGTTATATATTACAATTGTTCAAAAAGAACCTTTACCAGTCCTTATTATAGTAAGAAATAGAATTACAACAGTGTTCCACTTTTACCCAATAATTCTAATAAATGCACTGTATACAATAACAAAATCATAATTAAAAAAAACAAAACCAAGTGATTCACACTACCTGAATAAACACGTTTAGCTCTGACTCTTCATCAGTATTTTCCAGAGCATTTCGCATTTCGTGTTCTGGACATGTGTTCAATTCATTTGATTAAGTAAATCTGGACTGGGAGGCAAGGGGGGGGGGTGAACATTTTCATCATCACATCATAGCACTCACAAATCAAAGCGTCGAAGGCACTGCAGTTGCCCGCTTGTCATAAAATTAGGTACAACTCTTTTTTTATGCCCCCCTTCTTCGAAGAAGAGGGGGTTGTTTTTGGCCTGTCTGTTTGTCTGTCATTCGGTCTGTCCAAAACTTTAACCTTGGTTAAAGTTTGGTCTTAACTTTTGCAATATTGAAGATAGCAACTTTACATATGGCATGCATGTGCATCTCATGGAGCTGCACATTTTGAGTGGTGCAAGGTCAAGGTCATCCTTCAAGGTCAAAGGTCAAATATATGGGTCAAAATCGCTCAAAAGGGGGCATTGTGTTTCTGTCAAACACATCTCTTGTTTAAATGTGATTATTGCTTTTTGGTTGTCCGGGACAATATGACTACTGTTAAAGTCGAGCCCCGAATATCAAGACCTACAATTGATGGGGGATGTTTACCATAGGAAGGACATATGGTTTTACAGAATGCCAAACAAGATAGATCTGCAACTGTAATTGTATAGAATGGTATTGCAGGAGAACATCTATATATATTTTATAATTCTCATATTTAATATCTGAAAATAATAGTGAACACGTTTATAATTAAAGTATGTTTCCTTTGTTTTGCTGTGATATGACACTCAAATTTCTCAATAAGACGAAAAAAGGAACTTTCTGGAATGTTTGTCATGTACCTTTTTTATGCCCCCGGTAGGGTGGCATATAGCAGTTGAACTGTCTGTCCGTCCGAAAACTTTAACGTAAGCCATAACTTTCGCAATATTGAAGATAGCAACTTTATATTTGGCATGCATGTGTATCTTATGAAGCTGCACATTTTGAGTGGTGAAAGGTCAAGGTGAAGGTCATCCTTCAAAAGTCAAAAAGTAGAATCCGAGGGAAGTAATAATCTTTTAAAGGGAGATAATTTCTAAACCTGCCAAATTATATATTGAAATTTTATATTTAATATTATGAAACCATACAACTGAAGCATAATCAAAATGACATTGTATGGTCAAGCCAAGCACACAATGATACTTTTGGGCATACAAGTATCTTAGGTTACCTGTGAATCTACAGACATGGTAGTGGCTTATAATTATTTGCTACTAAAAATAGAGATGTGTTAGAAGGGAGACAATTATTTTCAAGGGAAGTAATTCATATAAATATAAATCTCAGATTATATATTCCCTTACCAAGAATTTAAGTTCTTTTCACAGTTACTGTACAGATTATGTATTTTGTTTATTTATTACTTAAATGATTGATTTTTCAAAGGTTTTGTTTAAATGATTTAAGTATCATTTCTTTTCTGTACCAATTTGTGAATGGTAGGTTTCATTACTTACCTGTGGACTTATGTCCATAGATACATGATGAACTGTGGCTATGATCTCATTGATTAAACAACAGGCCCCCCTCCCTCCCCCTTTAAAAGCTTAGCTTTAAAGGGTGATAATTTCTATACCTGCCAAATGATAAATAGAAATTTTATTTCATAGTGGCACAGTAGGGGGCATAGTGTTTCTGACGAACACATCAATTGTTTCTTGATGTTAACGTGTTAAAATCTTCTCTGTAGAGTTTCCCATGAAATTATATAAATATAATATAATGATCAAAGATAAACACCACCGGCGGTAGCCCTCCAAGTTGCCTGTAATTGTCTGCTAAGAAAAACTGCAGAATAAAATAGGAGATCTCTTCTATACAGGGTTCCTCTCTCTGCTAATTGCCATCATCTGATCAAAAGCTTGCAAAGACTTTCATTGTAATTAAATGATCTTTTCTGCTGATTGGTTTAATTCCATTTCACTCCGGGAACCGAATTTTGAAGGCCTTTGCAAACAGTTTGGATCCAGATGAGACGCCACAGAACGTGGCGTCTCATCAGGATCCAAACTGTTTGCTATTCTGATAGTATTCTTTGGCAAAAATCCAAGAAAATGATAATTTTAGAAATTCAGCAGACGACATTTATGCAGACGCCAAATTTCATAGCATGCAAAGGGTTAATTCCATTTCACTCCACTGGCTGCGTATTAGTTCCATATGAGCATCGCTCTGTGAAAAGGGGGTTTAATGCATGTGCTTATCTGCTAGTTTGGATTCTCAACGGGTGTGCAGAGACTCCTAATATTACAAAAAATAAGCGCAGTGGTCTAGGAAGTATAGCATCGAACATCTCAATTAATTAGTATACTGTATTCTATAAGCGACATCATTTGGTTCAGTAAAATATCACACATTGAAAACCCCGCTTCGGACCCAATTTACTGACATATTTTCTTTAAACGAAAAATACAATAAAAGCAGAAAGTGTCGTCCCTGATTAGCCTGTGTGGACTGCACATGCTAATCTGGGACGACACTTTATGCACATGCATTAAACCCCCTTTTCACAGAGCGAGTCTCAATAGGAAATCTCTTCTTCACAGTGTTCCTCTCTCTGATAATTGACAACATCTGATCAAAGCTTGCAAAGGCTTTCCTTGTAATTATTGTAATTAAATGAGCTTGTCTGCTGATTGGATTCAATCTCACTCCACTCGTAGTATGAAGTTCCATATTATTTTCAGGGATTTCAATTGAAGCAAAATCCTGCTTTTTGATGCAAGCATTTTGCAATTTTGTCACTTTTGACTCCTTCAAATAATCTGCCTTGCATCATTTTGATACAAATGTTATCCTGAACTAACATAAAATGTATTATATATTACATAAAAATACAATGTATTATATATGTTGCTTTTTAGTTAAGCAAATTATTCTAAAAGCAACATTTGTAGAGCAATCAACAAATATCCAGAAACAAAATATCTAGACTTCAGTATTTTGAACCTTGAAAATTTAATTTTACCACAGAACATTTCAAGCGCTGGGTCATTTGACTCCTGGTTTTCAAAAGCTATTGAATTTGTATTATTTCAAGGTATGGTTACTTGTTTTTTCAGACATTACTTGCAAGCAGTGATTTGTTATCAGTTAACAAGTAATGTTATATACCAGTCCTGATATTTTAATCAATATAAACTAATAATTGTAAAAAAATACAGTATTTTAGAACTTTTCTTTTTTTTTCGTCATTCGTGGTTTCCAGTCCCTTTAACCCTTTGAGCGCTGGAACCGAATTTTAAAGGCCTTTGCAAACAGTTTGGATCCAGATGAGACGACACAGAACGTGATGTCTCATCAGGATCCAAACTGTTTTGCTATTCTGATAATATTCTTTGAAAAAAAATCGAAGAAAATGCTAATTGTAGATTTTCAGCAGACGACATTTTAGCAGACGACAAATATCCCAGCATGCAAAGGGTTAAAGTCAGTTAGAACATGAACTAAGAATTGTGTGACTGAAAATGTTATCTGCCGAACATTTCTATATTTGATCCATTAATTTATTTGTTATGGTTGGGCCGGCTAGTTGAGTAGCTCAGATAGCAGAGCGCTGGATCCTTCCTAGGCGAAATGAAGTCCATATGACCATGGTTTACCATGGCAGACCACGTTTTGTTAAATGGCACCACAGTCTTTGGCCATGGTAATCATGACCATGGTTGACCATGGCAAAATACTATGGTTGACAATGGCAAAATATCATGGTCGACCATTGCAAAATACCATGGTTGACCATGGCCAAATACCAAAATACTTTGTAAAAATAGCAATCCAATGTACTTGTGTGTGTTCTAGATATCATCTTAAACTGTTCTTGAAATAAGATGTCCTTAAAACTTTATTAAACTGTTGTTTTAATTCTTCCAAGAACAATTAACATTATTGCATATTTTATGTAAATGAACATTAAACACCATGGGAACCTAAAATGAAAATAAAAGTAACTTTGCCGATCATGGTCCATGTTTTAATTTACCATGGCCAACTATGGTCTGTCTTTTGTCACCATTGCCGACCATGGTCCATGTTTTTTGTGACCATGTCCAACCATGATCTGTCTTTTGTCACCATTGCCTACCATCGTTAACCATGGTCACCATTGCCAACCATTGTCCATGTTTTGTGCGACCATGATGGCCAACCATGTTCCTGATCATGTTCCACCACGTTTTTTGATGGCTGACAATCAAATACCATGGTCAACCATCAAAACCCATGGTGTACCATGGTCATCGTTTCGCCTGGGTTGGCCTGGACACATAACTTACTTACCCAGGAAAAGTGTCAGTTGATTTATTGACCGCCATTCTATGACTGAAATTTTATAAAAATGAATTGGACAATTATAATGAAGTAATTAATGTTTCCCAAGATATTGTGAATGTTTTCAAATGCTCAAAACCTATCTACTGTTATCAATTTGTGCTAGTAAGTTGAAATTTTTAAGCAAACACACATCTTCAGCTCACCCACAAACATTTCTTCTACCATCCAATGTACATGTACCAACACGGTAATTTGTTGATGAAATATTGATCTTTGATTGGTCTTGGTTTTCTTCGCAATCATATAAGCTGCTGTTTATTTTAATTTACTAATTGCAACGCTAATTAATTAGGAGCTGTTGCTTGAGTTTGGTACCAGCTGGTTGACAATTAATGTAAGGATAATGTAGATCTGTGTCTTAGCATGGTGTATTCACACCTTCTGTGATGAAAAGCTTCTACGAAGGCATCATGTGACATTCAAAATTCATTTCTATTTCGGAGTGTTGGTACAATGTTTGTTTCATAAAAGGATTTGTTTAAAGAAACGTTTGTTTGTTGTTGTTTTTTGGCTCTCTTTTATTGAATGACTGATTTGTATAGGTTTGTGTTTGACTATAAATAAGGTACATGTACATTTGTGTACCATTCCACGTTTGAATGACCAGGCAATTGTACAGCTCAGGAAGAATGTGTACATATGTTTGACATTTAAATGTAAACACATTTAACAAAAGTGTACATGAATGTGTGAGTAAACATTATGCAGCAAAAAAAGTGCCACAATATTATCTGAAACATTTAAATGACATATAGAAATAATTTCTGAGAGATTTCAACATTTTGTTGGATTTTTTAATGCAATATAAATAATGGTGTCTTCAAGTCGGAAACCAGAGTAAGTAATTTATGAATTTTTTTATTTACATTTTGTCTATGGAATGAGCGAAATAATGCTAATAACAGCTCCCACCACCAGCAAATTAATCTGCAAGACAAATGTAAATAGCACGAAATGGATGTAAAGTTTCTTGAAAAAAAAAGGATATAAAGTTTCTTGACAAAACTAAATAATATGAATAAAATTAAGTAACTGCACAGTCATGTAAAATAGTTTAAATCACAAAATTATTGTAATTCCTATTTTTAAGATTTTTTTTTTTTTTTTAGAGGATAATTTATTCTAGCTCTATTTCCCTTCTTTAGTTTTCACAAATTTATTTTCCTTCGCCAAAAGACATAGGGATATAGAAATGGTAGGCGTCAATGTTTGCATGTGATTTTGTACTTCCATATTTCACACTCTTATGTGTGCAACTCCTCCTACATTTTTCATGAGATTTTTGTTTAACCCTTTGCATGCTGGGAAATTTGTCATCTGCTAAAATGTTGTCTGCTGAATTTCTAAAATTGGCATTTTCTTCGATTTTTTTTCAAAGAATACTATCAGAATAGCAAACAGTTTGGATCCTGATGAGACGTCACGTTCTGTGGGGTCTCATCTGGATCCAAACTGTTTGCAAAGGCCTTCAAAATTTGGTTCAAGCACTGAAAGAGTTAACAACCTCAAAGATGTTATGCTTTAAATAACAAACCTGGTGAACATGAAGTTTTATTTGAATAAACAAGAGCTCATCTACTTTCAGTTGTTATAAACGTCTTTAATGCTTATAGATTATTTACTTTAATCAAATTTTCTGACATCTGTGTGATTATTTTTAGGGTATATTAAAGGATAATTTACGTTCCAACATCATATGACAATTAATCAGGATTATTAAGTACATGTATATGGAAATTTGTGTCTCGTTCTGAGAAAACTGGGCATAATGCTTGTGCGTAAAGTGTCGTCCCAGATTAGCCTGTGCAGTCCGCACAGGGTAATCAGGGACGACACTTTCCGCCTAAACTGGATTTTCGCTAAGAAGAGACATCATTTAAACGAAAAATTCCATAAAAGCGGAAATTGTTGTCCCTGATTAGCCTGTGCGAACTGCACAGGCTAATCTGGGATGACAATTTACGCACAAGCATTTTGCCCAGTTTTCACAGAACACGACACATTTAACATGGGTTAGTCAAGTTGTTTATAATAATGACACATACGGCATACGGGGTTATTCATCACTAACTGTGACAAGCTTTAGTTAATTAAACACATAATGAACTACCTGTGTAACCTGTGTAAAACATTGCATGTAAGACTGCTGGACAGTTTATTGGGTGTCATTTGAATAAGGATTAGTATTTGATTCATGTATAATATTGTACACACAAAATCTTGCCTTTTTTGTGGATGATTATAGATATTGATGCAGTTGCTGTATGAGCAAATAAAAAAAAACAATACATATTATATATATGGACTGGAAAATTATTAACACATGAACAATATTACGAAGAAAATCATGTTCTGGTAAAAGATAACACTGTTTTACATTTTTAGAAGTTTTGTAAACAAATGAGATTAGCAGATAAATACACAATGATAAATGGAATATATCATACTGGGTATGTAGAAGAATAATATGTCAGATGTGATAGAATTGTATAAAAAATGATAATACAAAAGCATATCTGCTATGAGAGAAAATGCAGCAAAGAGGAAAATAGCTTAATAGCTGTTTTTAAGCCCCCGAAGGTAGGCATATAGTGATCGCACTGTCCGTCTGTCTGTCCGTCTGAACTTCCATCACACTTTGCGTTTAGGTTTCGAAAAATGTGGAAAAACGCTTTGCGTTTAGGTTTAGAAAAATGTGGAAAAAGGGGGCATATGTCATCCTATGGTGACAAGCCTTGTTTTATGGATTATTTACTTATAAACTTGTTATTCCACTTAATATAGAACACTATGTATTGTATGTGGGCTTTTGCTCTTTGTTGTTATGCTTTAAAGTATAATAGGTAAATGCTGTATTGTTTGGTTAGTAGGATTTGTGGATTTCAAAGAAAAAAAATCAATTTTGTCTTCATATTACACATTTGATACATTTGCTGTAACACATAACAGCCAAAGTTTTACCAGTGTTGATCATATAATTCTTATAATTACTATCATGGTTTGACAATTATATCATCTCATTTTGCCTGTGGTCCGGTCTGGGACATTATTTTGCCAACCAGCTTCCTTCAGGCGTCTTGGTTCTCCAGCTGTCCCCATGTCTTGTCCACCTGCTTGGCATCTGCATCCAGGTCTTGTCACCAGGTGTTTCTAGCTGGGCCGCCCTCTCTCTCTCTTCCCTTGGAGATTAAAACGTATCAATGAAAATAAATATAACAGTGTATTTTGTTATTTCAGAGTGTTTAAGAAGAGCAGCCCGAATGGCAAGGTCACAGTGTACCTGGGGAAACGAGACTTCATCGACCACCTGACCCACATTGATCCTATAGGTAAGCTGTCTTTAAGATTTCACTTACCTGAAATGTAAGCTCTCTCTCTCTGTTGTTAAAGATTTAAAAAATACACATTAAGCCAATAGGGAAGAGTTAAATGTCCCTTAATTTTTGACCACCATGAACATTAAGCCAATAAGTAAGAGATAGATGACCTTTGATATTTCATGACCTTCTGATGAACATAAAGCCAATAGCTAAGATTTAAATGCCCTTTAATATTTCATGACATTCTGATGAGCATTTAGCCAATGCGTAACAGTTAAATGCCCCTTAATTTTAAATTGACCACCTGATGAACATTAAGCCAATTGTTAAGAGTTAGATGTCTTTTTATATTTAATTAACCATTGGATGCACATTAAGCCAATAAGTAAGAGTAAGATGTCCTTCAATATTTCATGACCTTCTGATGAACATAAAGCCAATAGCTAAGAGTTAGATGTCCTTTAATATTTCATGACATTCTGATGAACATAAAGCCAATAGGTAAAAGTTAGATGTCCTTTAATATTTCATGACCTTCTGATGCTCATAAAGCCAATAGCTAAGAGTTAGATGTCCTTTAATATTTCATGACCTTCTGATGCTCATAAAGCCAATAGCTAAGAGTTACATGTCCTTTAATATCTCATGACATTCTGATGCACATTAAGCCAATACGTAAGAGTTATATGTCCATAAATATTACATGACATTCTGATGAACATTTAGCCAATAGGTTAGAGTTAAATGCCCCTTATTTTTAAATTGACCACCTGATGAACATTAAGCCAATAAGTAAGAGTTAGATGTCCTTTGATATTTCATGACCTGCTGATGAACATAAAGCCATTAGTTAAGAGTTAGATGTCTTTATATATTTTATTAACCATGGGATGCACATTAAGCCAATAAGTAAGAGTAAGATGTCCTTAAATATTTCATGACCTTCTGATGAACATTAAGCCAATAGGTAAGCGTGAGATGTCCTTTAATATTTCATGACATTCTGATGCACATAAAGCCAATAGGTAAGAGTAAGATGTCCTTTAATATTTCATGACCTTCTGATGCACATAAAGCCAATAGGTAAGAGTTAGATGTCCTTTAATATTTCATGACCTTCTGATGCTCATTAAGCCAATATGTAAGAGTGAGATGTCCTTTAATATTTCATGACCTTCTGATGCTCATTAAGCCGATATGTAAGAGTGAGATGTCCTTTAATATTTCATGACATTCTGATGAACATTAAGCCAATAGGTAAGAGTGAGATGACCTTTAATATTTCATGACCTTCTGATGCTCATTAAGCCAATAGGAAAGAGTGAGATGTCCTTAAATATTTCATGACCTTCTGATGCACATAAAGCCAATAGGTAAGAGTTAGATGTCCTTTAATATTTCACGACATTCTGATGCAAATTAAGCCAATAGGTAAAAGTGAGATGTCCTTTAATATTTCATGACATTCTGATGCAAATTAAGCCAATAGGTAAGAGTAAGATGTCCTTTAATATTATACGACTTTCTGACGCTCATTAAGCCCATAGGTAAAAGTGAGATGCCCTTTTATATTTCATGACATTCTGATGCTCATTAAGCCAAGAGGTAAGTGTTAGATGTCCTTTAATATTTAATGACCTTCTGATGCTCATTAAGCCAAAAGGTAAGAGTTAGATGTCCTTTAATATTTCATGACCTTCTGATGCAAATTAAGCCAATATATAAGAGTTAGATGTCCTTTAATATTTCACGACATTCTGATGCAAATTAAGCCAATATGTTAGAGTGAGATTTCCTTTAATATTTCATGACATTCTGATGCACATAAAGCCAATAGGTAAGAGTGAGATGTCCTTTAATATTTCATGACCTTCTGATGCTCATTAAGCAAATAGGTAAGAGTGAGATGTCCTTTTATATTTTATGACCTTCTGATGCTCATTAAGCCAAAAGGTAAGAGTTAGATGTCCTTTAATATTTCATGACCTTCTGATGCTCATTAAGCAAATAGGTAAGAGTGAGATGTCCTTTAATATTTCATGACCTTCTGATGCACATTAAGCCAATAGGTAAGAGTTAGATGTCCTTTAATATTTCACGACATTCTGATGCTCATTAAGCAAATAGGTAAGAGTTAGATGTTCTTTAATATTTCATGACCTTCTGATGCACATAAAGCCAATAGGTAAGAGTTAGATGTTCTTTAATATTTCACGACATTCTGATGCTCATTAAGCAAATAGGTAAGAGTGAGATGTCCTTTTAATATTTCATGACCTTCTGATGCTCATTAAGCAAATAGGTAAGAGTGAGATGTCCTTTAATATTTTATGACCTTCTGATGCTCATATAGCCAAAAGGTAAGAGTTAGATGTCCTTTAATATTTCATGACCTTCTGATGCTCATTAAGCAAATAGGTAAGAGTGAGATGTCCTTTAATATTTCATGACCTTCTGATGCACATTAAGCCAATAGGTAAGAGTTAGATGGCCTTTAATATTTCATGACATTCTGATGCTCATTAAGCAAATAGGTAAGAGTTAGATGTCCTTTAATATTTCATGACCTTCTGATGCACATAAAGCCAATAGGTAAGAGTTACATGGCCTTTAATATTTCATGACATTCTGATGCTCATTAAGCCAATAGGTAAGAGTTAGATGTTCTTTAATATTTCACGACATTATTATGCTCATTAAGCAAATAGGTAAGAGTGAGATGTCCTTTAATATTTCATGACCTTCTGATGCTCATTAAGCCAATAGGTAAGAGTTAGATGGCCTTTAATATATCATGACACTCTGATGCACATAAAGCCATTAGGTTAGAGTTAGATGTCCTTTAATATTTCACGACATTCTGATGCAAATTAAGCCAACAGGTAAGAGTTATATGTCCATTAATTGTTCCTTGTTTGCACATTATCCCTATAGAGCTCGTAATACATAAAATCACCTTTTTGTTTGATTTATTTGTAGAATATTTAAAAAACAAATCGCCACAGAATGTGTTAATTTTTATACGCCCGTATAAAATACGGGACGTATTATGTGAAACCCCTTGGCGGGCGGGCGGGCGGGCGGCGGGCGGAAGGCATCACTTTGTCCGGACTCTAATTCAAATTGTATTCATCCGATCTTCACCAAACTTGGTCAGTAGTTGCATCTAGTTGATATCTAGGTCAAGTCCGAATATGGGTCATGCTGGGTCAAAAACTAGGTCAAAGGGTCAATTAGTGCATTTTACTTTGTCCGGACTCTAATTCAAATTGTATAAATCTTATCTTCACCAAACTTGGTCAGTAGTTGCATCTAGTTGATATCTAGGCCAAGTTCGAATATGGGTCATGCCAGGTAAAAAACTAGGTCATAGGGTCAATTAGTCCATTTTCAACAGCGCCACTTTGTCCGGACTCTTATTCAAATTGTATTCATCCGATCTTTACCAAACTTGGTCAGTAGTTGCATCTAGTTGATATCTAGGTCAAGTTCGAATATGGGTCATGCCCGGTCAAAAACGAGGTCACATGGTGCATTTAAAGCATTTAGCATGGTGTCCGCTCTCTAATTGAAGTAGTTTTCATCTGATCTTCACCAAATTTAGTCAGATGTTACATCTAAATGATATCTAGGTCAAGTTCAAATATGGGTCATGCCAAGTCAATAACTAGGTCTTGAGGTCACTTAGTGCATTTCAAGCATTGAGCATGGTGTCCAAAACCTTCGAACGGGCGTATCTTGTGACAGTTTGGCACTCTTGTTACAATGTCTGCAATATTTAAAAAAAAAAATCTATTAGTCATCCACACAACAAAAGTTATGGTGTTGGATTACAACGTATGCATTGTTTACTATGACATGAATTAGTATAACGTATAGATTGCGATTTGGACATTCCTATCTCAAGCAATATTTTATGGTCCCAACTTCTTCAAATAGCGGTGTTCAACTATATATTCATTCCGTCTCTCCAGTTTTGATTGACTCGCTGAAGCACTTAAACCTTTCTCATATGTAAAACATGCTCTTGTTTGTCTGATTTCTTGTGTCATTCTAAGTACAAAAGGGTGACACTTTCTCCATCCAGACAGTCTTGGGAATGGAGAATGTCAATCCCATCTGTAATTTTCCAACATTTATAGGACCCCGTGTGTCGAATTATTGTGACTGTTCTGTCAAAATGTCTTGAACTGATGACATAAAAATGATATTAGCTCAAATGTAATGACTTATTTCTTGTTCGAAAATATATAAAAAGAGGAAGAAAAAAAGAAAAAAATTCAGACCAAGCCACTTTGTTTCATTCAATATTTTCATGATCTTTTTGTATTTTGATCCAATGTTGCATGACTTAAATGGAGTCATACAGGCTGTAAAAAAAACTGATACAAACATTGATTTATTATAACTATGTTGTATAGTAAAATGGATGAAACAATATATGTGCTATATGGAGTGTATAAACGTCAACTTAAATGTCTTATGGAGAAATGAATTGATTTGACCAAATAAAACGATTCAAACAATTAAAAAAAGCAATGCTGTGTGGAATACTAAATATTTTCCGCTCAGTATGAATGTAAAATTTAACCACACACAATATGATATTGTGTATTTTGCTGTCTTATCTATAATTGATGCATTTTAGAAACATGTCCCTCCGTAGAAATGACAACCATAAGCATTCACTTTCATCAGAATATCATAAAAAATGAGCCGCTCTCTAGGAAATGGGGCTTAATGCATGCGCCTTAAGTGTTGTCTCAGATAAGCATGCACAGTCCGCATGTGCTAATCAGGGATGACATTTTTATGCCCCCCTTCGAGAAGAGGGGTTGTATTGTTTTGCTGGCTGAAGGTCGGTTGGTTTGTCGGTCTGTCTGTCGTTAGACCAGTTTGTTATCTGATCAATAACTTGTGAGCGGATTGACCGATTGGCTTGATACTTCACACATGCATTGGCCTTGTACAGTAGATGATCCCTATTGAATTTGGGGTCACTAGGTCAAAGGTCGAGGTCATTTTTACAATAAGTGTGAAAATCATTTCCAATCAATAACTCGTCAACTAATTCACCGATTGGCTTGATACTTCACATGTGCATTGGCCTTTTGACAGTAGATGACCCCTATTGAATTTGGGGTCACTAGGTCAAAGGTCAAGGTCATTGTCACAATAAGTGTGAAAATTGTTTCTGATCAATTACTCGTCAACAAATTCACTGATTGGCTTGATACTTCACATGTGCATTGGCCTAGGACAGTAGATGCCCCCTCTTGAAATTGGAGTCACTAGGTCAAAGGTCAAGGTCACTGTCACAAAAAATGTGAAAATCATTTCCGATCAATAACTCATCATCCAATTGACCGATTGACTTGAAACTTGGGGGGCATATGTCTCCGACCGCGGAACTCTTGTTTTTCTTGTTTTTATTGAATTTTTTGTTTTAAAGTGAGACTGTACGATTTTGTCAAATATTTATGAATTTATATAAAATTTGTAAAAAAATATTATACATATATTTCGATATAAATTAAAATAAAAGTTAAGAAGAACAATTGTCAAAAAATGCGAAATAAGCCATATATTTAAATCTAAAATCGAAAATGGGTTCCAGCCTAATTCGCCAGCACATATATCATGCATGTAAAATGTGAATCTAAATTTAGTTTTAGAGCAGATTCGTCTTCAATGTATACTTTTTCTTGCATATTTTGTGTTATTGTTACATATTTTTTATCAATATATTACAATTTAACACATATACAAATTTGACAAAATCGTACAGTCTCACTTTAAGGAAGTCACTTCTAAACGAAAATCCAGCCTAAGAAGAAAGTGTTGTCCCAAATTAGCCTGTGGGACGACATTTTACGCACTTGCACAAGCCCTGTTTTCCAAGAGTGAGGCTCAAATACATAAATGCTGGAGTTTATTTCATGGATTACCACCAGGGCTTTTTTGGCCCGATTTTATAGCCTAATAACGGCTTTGTTCCCAATGGCAAAAGGTTTACTTTTTTCCCAAAATTTGGAAAAAAATCCCAATTTAATTTTTTNACTAAAGCGCTACCAAAGAAGGCTACTGAATTTATTTTCCCAATTTCTTGAAAATGCCGATAAAATTCCCAATTCCAAAGCCATGGGCTATCTTCCCAAAAAGGGGAAAAAAAAACCTGACCACTATCAGAATTGCTGATCTGAATAAACAGATTTTACACTGACCACATACAGTCTGGCTGTTTGTAACTTCTCTGATTGCTCTATATTACTGCATTATTTATCAGTGTTGATGTCATTTTTTAGGTGTGGATGGCATATTTGATGGCATTTGGAAGTGTTGATGGCATTTAGATGGCTGATGGCATTTTGATGTGTTGAATGCCTTTTAATATTGATTAAGAATGAAACTTAGGTTTATCATCTCTCCTATGGTACTGTAGACTTGTCTATTTTCTCATAGAAAGATTTCACTTCATGAAAAATTCTTAAAAAAAAATACACATTGCCAGACAATTATTTCAATACTACATTCTATAGCTAGACGAATTTAATCTGGCTCTTGGGAACTCCAGCAACAAAAACTGCACATTTTGCACAATTTTAATGAGACCGTAACAGTATACTGAGGGAGGTACAAATTGATGGATTTTTATCGTTTCCAGTACGAAAATTGTTATTATGTTCATCAAAATGGTATTTTAATATATTAGTGCATAAACGTCAGTGTCCGGTTAATATTTGCAATCTTTACTTTAAACCAATATATTGAATGCTTATTATGTTCAAAACCTGATTGTTATTGAGACACTTTTCAATCCTTGGTATTGTTTTAAAAAGACCATTAATCGTACACTCCCATGGGCATAAACCTTCTAACAAGGAAATAATTCCATCTAACTTCACTTCCTCATGTTTTTGATTCATATTTCATATTTAAATATGATTCAGTTCAAAGCCTCAAGATTGAGATTTTGTTTGGAAATAAAATGCCATCACATTTTACAACAACAAAACAAAATATTAAAAAGAAATAAAAAAAAATATTAATCATTTACCCATTTGACATCTGCCCTGGACTAAGCAAAAGCCAAGTCTTGTAGCAATGGATGTTTGATTTTTGGATGAATTAATCTAATTGTTACAAAGTTAATATTGTTGTTCATTTACAAATGGTTTTGCTTAATGGTAGAAATGTTTAACAGAAGAAAGGAATTTGTTTGCTTTCATATTTTAAATTTTGCATAAACCTTTATAAAGGCAATACAAAAAATACACTATCCTGAATAAAATGGGTTAAAGTTATACTGAAACTTGAGTATTTTTACTGTTGCCAGATGGGGTTGTGCTGGTGGATCCAGAATACCTGAAGGAACGCAAGGTCTACGCACACGTGCTGGCAGCTTTTCGATATGGACGTGAGGATTTGGATGTCCTTGGGCTCACGTTCCGGAAGGATCTATTCCTTGCCTCGATGCAGGTAGGAGACTGGGTCCTTCTACATTTGCTTCAGATTTAACCCTTTAAGCGCTGGAATCAAATTTTGAAGGCCTTTGCAAACAGTTTGGACAGAACGTGGCGTCTCATCAGGATCCAAACTGTTTGCTATTCTAAATAAATAAAAAAAAATCGAAGAAAATGCTAATTTTAGAAATTTAGCAGACAACATTTTAGCAGACAACAAATATCCCAGCATGCAAAGGGTTAAATCTTTTCATTCAATTAAATTATACTCCTCCTAATGATATGAAGTTGTGCACCTTGTAAAAATAAAAAAAAATGAAATTATTTTTGCTTCATATTACGACATGGGGCATTTGGGATTTTCCTTGCTACTGTGTAAAGCTCTTTTTTTAATAAAATGCATACGTTCTTTTTTAATCAAATCGTGAACAAGCCCCTTTAACCCTTTGCATGCTGGGAAATTTGTCGTCTGCTAAAATGTTGTCTGCTGAATTTCTAAAATTAGCATTTTCTTCTATTTTTTTCAAAGAATACTATCAGAATAGCAAACAGTTTGGATCCTGATGAGACGCCACGTTCTGTGGCGTCTCATCTGGATCCAAACTGTTTGCAAATCCTTCAAAATTCGGTTTCAGCGCTGAAAGGGTTAAAGTAGGTTAACTGACCTCAGTGATATGATTGAAATACAAATAAACTCAGCAAAAAAACTAAACAAATGAAATTCATATACCGGTAATAATTTGCTCTAACATTACTTCAGCTATGAAATGCCTGTATCTGAAATTTTTTCATAACATATTGCTACTATGTCCCAGGTGTACCCTGCCGTGAAAGAACAAAATAAACCTCTGACTAGACTACAAGAAAGGCTCATCAAGAAACTCGGACCCAACGCTTACCCATTTTTCTTTGAGGTAATATTAAAAATTAAAATGGGAGAGTGCGTTTAAAGTTTGTAAATCTACATTGTATAACATGGAAACAATACTCTTTTTAAAATTTGTCTAGATTTTTTTCTTTTGTAAATTTAATATCAAAGGACAATATTATTATTTTTTGTAAAAATGCTTCTAATTTTTTGTAAATAATGCACCATATGAGTGTACTTCACGTAGATGCCATGGCAACAAGAAAAGAAATTATATTTTAAGAATTGTTTTTTATAATTGTACAGTTTAAAAAAATGATTCATATTATTTTCATCAATTAATAACACAGGGCCATTTTTTGGCCTTTTGTGAATCTTTTCCTTTGATCTTGAAAAATATTTGTAACAAACTCAAACACAGTGCCACCAACAATCCCTTTTACAGCCACCCTGACCTTGACCTGTTTTACAATGTCTTTAGATCCTTAAAGATGTGTGAATGAGTTTTAGGATTTGATTATGAGCCTCACTCTGGAAAAATGGAGCTTAATGCATGTGCCTTAAGTGTCTTCCCAGAAAAGCCTTTGCAGTCCGCACTGCCTAATCAGGGACAACCATTTCTGCTTTTATGGAATATTTTGTTTAAAGAAAGTCTCTTCTTAATGAAAATCCAGTTGAGGCGGAAAGTGTCAACCCTGATTAGCTGTTTGGACTGCACAGCCTAATCTGAATAGACACTTTACGCACATGTATTAAGCCCCATTTTCCCAGAGCCAGACTCATTTCTTTGCGTTATTGTGTTCCAGTTGCCTCCCAATGCCCCTGCGTCAGTCACCCTTCAGCCGGCTCCAGGGGACACAGGAAAGGTACACATTTGAGCCAAACATAGTCTGAGACCTCAAACAACATTGTTATTAAAATGCCACTCCGTAAAAATTGTTGTTTTTTTACTTACATCTTTCAGATCAATGTTGTAATAATTGTTCTGAAATGATTGCCATTATTATATTTTGTGACATTTTTTTTCTTAATAACGTGAACCCGTTTTACATTTCTGCATGGTTGTAAATATTTATACCCCCATTACCATTGGTAATGGGGGCTACCATTGGTAATGTGGGCTACCATTGGTAATGGAGGCTATAGAGGAGTCACTTTGTCGGTCTGTCGGTAGGTCTGTCCCAAAATTTCATCCGATCTTCACCAAACTTGGTCACAAGTTGTATCTAGATGATGTCTAGGTCAAGTTTAAATATGGGTCATGCCAGGTCAAAAACTAGGTCACAGGGTCACTAAGTGCGTTTTAAACCGAAAGTTTGTCCGGACCATAACTATGTCATTTATCGTTAGATTTTAAAATTACTTTGTACATTTGTTCACCATCATTGGACGGTGTGTCATGCGAAATAAGTACGTCGTTATCACCAAGGTCAAGGTCACACTTTTAGTTCAAAGGTCAAGTCGGTCTGTCTGTTCCGAAAATTTCATCCGATCTTCACCAAACTTGGTCAGAAGTTGTATCTAGATGATGTCTAGGTCCAGTTTGAATATGGGTCATGCCGGGTCAAAAACGGGTCATGTGGTAACTTAGTGCGTTTTAAACTGAAAGTTTGTCTGGACCATATCTATGTCATTTATCGTTAGATTTTAAAATGAATTGGTACATTTGTTCACCATCATTGGACGGTGTGTTATGCGAAAGAAGTACGTCGATATCTCCAAGGTCATGGTCACACTTTGATTCAAAAGTCAAAAATGGCAATAAATGAGCTTGTCCAGGCCATAACTATGTGGTTCATTGTGAGATTTTAAAATTACTTGGTACATTAATTTGTTCACAATCATTGATTGGTGTGTCATGCGAAAAAATTACGTTGATATCTCCAAGGTCAAGGTCACACTTTGAGTTCAAAGGTCAAAAATGGCCATAAAAAATCTTGTCCAGGCCATAACTATGTCATTCTTTGTGAGATTTTAAAATTACTCGGTACATTTGTTCACAATCACTGGACGGTGTGTCATGCAAAAGAATTATGTCGATATCTCCAAGTCAAAAATGGCCATAAATGAGCTTGTCCGGGCCATAACTTTGTCATTCATCGTGAGATTTTAAAATGACTCTGTACATTAGTTTTGTTCACAGTCATTGGACAGCATGTCACGCAAAAGAATTCAAGAGTTCAAAGGTCAAAATGGCCATAAATGATAACGGCATAATAATTCTTAAAAATCGCCATAAATTAGCTTCTCTTGTTTTGTGAAGACAGCATGCAAAATATTCTGTGTCAATGCAGCATATTGGGGTATTTGTCACGTCTGTGACAAAGTTCTAGTTCTGTATGTGTCTAAAACAAATAGAAGCATAACTAAAATATTTTTAAGGCAGAGTTTTAATAACTAAGTTCAAAAAGTTGAAAACTGGTTTTGAAGCAATATGTTGGCATATAACACTGGTATATTAACAGCGCGATTGTATATTTTCAGCCGTGTGGTGTGGACTATGAACTGAAGACATATGTTGCAGAGAGTTTGGATGAGAAACCTCATAAAAGGTAAATTAACTCTTTCAGTGCTTGAACCGAATTTTGAAGGCCTTTGCAAACAGTTGAGATCCAGATGAGACGCCACATATGGCGTCTCATCAGGATCCAAACTGTTTGCTATTCTAAAAGTATTCTTTGGAAAAAATTCGAAGAAAATGCTAATTTTAGAAATTCAGCAGAGAACATTTAAGCAGACGGCAAATTTCCCAGCATGCAAAGGGTTAACAACCAATGAGTGTGATTGGTAGGCTGGTCACTATTTCCCGTGTTTAATCTAGAGGGTCATAGTAAGGCCAATATTTCATTAAACTTTTTGTAGTCAATATTTCATGTTACTGGCTGATTCATTTTATCTGAAAGTTTCTTGAATGCTTAAAAAAAAAGTTTAGACGTAAGAATTGTATATTTATGCCCCCTTTCGAAGAAAAGGGGGTATATTGCTTTGCACATGTCGGTCGGTCGGTCGGTCAGTAGGTCGGTCGGTCGGTCTGTCCGTCCACCAGGTGGTTGTCGGATGATAACTCAAGAACGCTTGGGCCTAGGATCATGAAACTTCATAGGAACATTGATCATGACTCGCAGATGAGGCCTATTGATTTTGAGGTCACTTGGTCAAAGGTCAAGGTCACGGTGACCCGAAATAGTAAAATGGTTTTTGAATGATAACTCAAGAATGCATACGCGGCCAACAGGGCAAACTCTGAACAATAGTACTGAAGCAACTGGTCTGTAATCCTAAATCTATAATTATCAGTTCAATGAAACATCATTTTTTTAGTGAAATACAGTGGATCAGTAAAAATATTATCAGAATATGAGATTTTTTGTATATTTTGTATATTAAATATTGTGTTAATGTTTAATTTTGTTGATTAATTTAAATATAAGCAAGACAGGGGAGGTAAAATTTCAGCAGTTGCCTCCCTTGTAATTTATTTAAAATTTACCAAATGTTAGGCTAACTGCATTTTTGTAATGCAAAAATAAACATCGGGCAAAAATGAAATTAAGGCACCACCACCACCACCACCAC